>JAJAGP010000838.1:154482-281680 GCA_025084515.1 Ancistrus triradiatus | reverse complement strand
TGCGAGAAATATTGTTTCAGTGACAATGAAATTCAAAAGCAAATCAACATGCTTCATGTGGCTCAGTGTTAAGGGTGAAATTGGGTTCATTATCAGAAGCGCAGAAACTGTCATGTAAGAAAAAAATCATGCACTTTTTCAGCATTTCACCATTTACTACCTTTCAGCTCTAGTCAGAGCTTCTTCAGAGATTTGCTCAGTTTCTTTCCTGCTTAGTACTTCCAAATGATATGGCTTTCATTGTAAGTGATTTTAATATTCACCTTGAAATTGAGCAAAAGTCCACTTGCATTTGAATCCCATTTTAGACCATGGGTATCACTCCCAATGTCATGGGATCGACCCACCACTGAAAGCATACTGTAGGGTGCAAGGCAGGAACAACCCTAGACAGAGTGCCAATACATCGCGGAACATCCACACTCACACACTAGGGGCACGTTTAGTGTAATCAATTAGCCTAAAGCATGACTTTGGGAGGAAACTGGAGTACACAGAGAAAACCCACACAGACATGGGGACTACACACAGAAAGGACCCAGACCTGTCCACCTGGGATTGAACCCAGCACTTTCTTGCTGTGCGACGACAGTGCTACCCACCATGCCGCCCTCGATACCAAACGTTAGATCTAATGTACAGTGGTGCTTGAAAGTTTGTGAACCCTTTAGAATTTTCTATATATGTGCATGAATATGATCTAAAAACAGCATCAGATTTTCAACTGCAGACGAGCAGCAATGTTCTTTTTGGAGAGCAGTGGCTTTCTCCTTGCAACACTGCCATGCACATCATTGTTGTTCAGTGTTCTTCTGATGGTGGACTCATGAACATTAACATTAGCCAATGTGAGAGGCCTTCAGTTGCTTAGAAGTTACCCTGGGCTCTTTTGTGACCTTGCCAACTATTATACGCCTTACTCTTTGTTGGTCGGCCACTCCTGGGGAGGGTAACAATGGTCTTGAATTTCCTCCATTTGTACACAATCTGTCTGACTGTGGATTGGTGGAGTCCAAATTCTTCAGAGATGGTTTTATAACCTTTTTCAACCTGAGGAGCATCAACAACACTTTTTCCGAGGTCCTCAGAAATCTCCTTTGTTCGTGCCATGATACACTTCCACAGACGTGTTGTCTCATTTGTTTAACTGGGTTCTCTTTATCTACATTTAGAACTTGTGTGAAAATCTGATGATGTTTTTTTGTCATATTTGTGCAGAAATACAGAAAATTCTAAAGGGTTCACAAACTTTCAAGCACCACTGTACCTGTAACTACTAATCTGCCTACTTTCTCGTTATTATACCAAGTGCACCATTCCATCTGTTACTCCAGCTGCATTTATTAATAACCTACCAGACCTAATACTTAAAACACCAATAGCGCCTGGTCAATTTGAGCATGCAACCCACCAATTAGAATGTTTGTTTCAATCAACTTTAGATAAAGCTGCTCCGATTCCTAATAAATTACATTAGGGGAAATGCTAGCAATGGAGTATAATGGTAAAGCAAACCGATGGGTTTTAGAACAAAAGTGGCGACCTAGTAAATAGTTTACTTGATCCAGTTTCTACATGCTTACATAATATATCAATAACTAATATTCTAGAGCCACTGCTTATTATTTTCTGTTTGTCCCATAGCTTTGGTTATGTGCCCAAATCCTTTAAATGTGTGATTACCTAACCTTAGCCCTAGTGTGCTCTCTAATTATAGACCAATTTCAGATCTCTCTTTCATCGCCAAGATTTTAGAAAAAGCAGTTTACAATCAGCTTCATGATACGCAAATGTCACGAAGCAGTAAACCCCAAGCAAACCTGACTTTATTGTGAATGTCCTCCGTTTCACCCCTAACCGTCCTGTGCATACAGCTGTTCATTTAATGGTCGTATTCTCCATTCTCCTTTGTTCTGTCTGGCAGAGTTAGGTCTTGCTGCACATGACAAAGCTTTGAAAGCATCTCCTTTATGCTCTGCTATTCAGGTTGGTTTAGTCTGTATGGGAGGCTACCCATAGTTTTAAGCATTATATGATTTATATATGAATTTAATTAGCTTCATGGTGAACCTGACCTCTGTTTATTAAATTCTCAGTCTGCTCTCTAATAAAAGCTGTACTGTGAGGGCGACCTTGGTCTGCTACCAGGGACCAACCCAGCCCCCGGCTCAGAGGAGCACTGAAACTCGTGAGCGCCTGTAGAGGACTTACACAGACATTCAGAGAAAACATGGAGTTCCAACCCAAACTTTCACTACCAGAAGACACAAACCAAGCCTTCCAGTGTTAGTCATCAATCATCTGGGCTTTTGGTGATGGGAAGAAGAGAACCTGGACGTAATGGTGCCAGAAACCCAAAACACATCTGACAGACCTCACCTCACCTCACCAGAGGTGGGGTTGAACACCAGAGTGGATCAGCAGTAGAGCAATGGTTCACAGTGCTAAACCTTCCTGGTTCATATCTTATTTCTGGTGAGGTGAGGTTTGAGTTAGAGGTCCTTAACTCACAATTGCTTGTGTTGTAAGACTGTATCAGTTTTAGGTTGCACAATTCATACATAACAAACAATACTAAGTTGGGTTCTGAGTTTCCAGATCAGCCAGATATATTGATGATGTCGTGTGTCCATAGGTACTAGATCTATGAGGTTTCTATGTGGGTGGGGCTATGTAGTCTACCTCTCCTGTGTTTCACTATCCAGTTAGTGAAAGAGTTGTGTTTAGTTTAGTGTCATGCAGTGCTATGTTTTGAAAAATATGTTTTATTAAGGAATAAACATATCTTGCTCCAGACTACACTACAGTGTGTCCTTGATAGGGGAAAAATAATGAGAGTTTTGCTTGCTGCACTATTTGCCACAGTGACTCTATTGCCCATGGTGGGTTAAATGAGTGTAACAGACATGATGAGGTGAGTTTAACAGGGTTGACTCCTGCATTAACATTGCTAGCATTAGTTAAACTAGCTGGCTTAAGGAGCTACTCTATCCACTCTATTGAAATTATATTATATTACAGTGATTGCTCGGTTCTACCCCCTCAGAACTCTCAACGCATTTTGACTAGAAAAATTTGTCTCGGTTCTTATCGTTTGCTCAGTACTCGGCACACTTGCTTAAACTTGCAACTCATGATTCGTTCCAATCGAAACTCGATTCACGATTCAGTACCATTACATATATATAAGGATATACATTTCTTTTAGGGAGGCTGCTCAAGCATTTCACAGTTCTTCTCAGCAGAAAACCAAAGTCTGACAGAGAAGGTGTGCTTTACATCTTTCATTGTTGAGCTGCCATTCATTGTTTTCTTTCCCAGTCAAATGTCCTGTATTAATCTCCCCTTGAATTTCTCAGGTCCCTTGGGGGGTTCTTAATGCTGCCTCCCTGAAATGAGTTTTTGCAGGGTGGCATGTCAGGGGATGCACGTTGCACTAAAATACTGCAGGCTCTGTACTGTATATCTAGGTTCCTGCATAGATGTCAGGTGTCTGAATCCAACATGATCTGCAGCGCTATAGGGAGGTATGCTTTGCATATAAAGTAACTGATAGCTACAGTTATTGTCTTTAACTGGCTAGAATTCATCTATAGCGAGCACTGAAAGAAACCGTTACTTCTAGCTTTGTCTCTCGCGCTCATACACACACAGCAGGGTTGCAGACTGTCACGTGAATCGATTTGTGACGGCTGTGTCGATTTTTAGGTGTGTTCGTTTTTTATTTGAATTGATTCTAGGTTCATAAATAGATGTGCAGTCATTTCGTAGACAGTTGAACCGATTTTTCTTTGCACCTCACTTGCCACCTATTGCTCCTGTACTTTACCATCTCCTTTGTACTGGCTTCCTCTATACAGTTCTCCCAAGGGATGCAAACCAGACCTGATATTTCTGGAATGATAAATTGCTACCGAGGTTTCCTTAAGGTGATTTCAGCTCCCAGTCTGGGTGCTTGAGGAGAAGGCCTTAGTTGAACTTTCTGTTTCTTTCTAGTGCACGGTAGTGCTCTTGGCTGATCACATGCGCTTACTGTGGATAATCCTTCTGCATACTGCCAGCTGTAGCTCCACTCACTTGGCAGACAGTTGGGAAGCAGCTGAGGATTTGCCCTCGGGTTTTCTTCTTCATGAACAGACCCTAGAGCATGTGATACTCTGTTTTTTTACTGCCTGGTCAACTACCTTGCTGCTGCATCTCAACCGTTTCCTGACTGGTGAGCATACTCGCTTCTTAGCCAGCTTTCATGAGTGAGTGCGTTTACATGCAGTTAATAATGATCATAGTTGGATTTCTGCATCTGATTATTCAAGTGGTCATGTATACAGCATACTCCAATCTAGAAATCAGATTAAAAGTTCTGATAAAGAGAGCTGGATTTTACCTCAGTAATCAAATTTCTCATAGCATGTTACGCAATTTCAAACGATTTTTTTTCCTTGTCTGCGCATGCACGCAAGCCTAGCCAACATGGTTGCCAGGTCCATTTATTCTAAAGACGTGGCTTTATTTGGGCTCTCTTCCCATTGGCTGTGGAGTTTTTAACGCAGGATCTGTCAACCCCGAAATTAAATGCACCACTGAGTGAGTGAGAATTACACTATGTAACACAAGTTTTGTTCCCAGCTTTTTAATGTTATATTCCAATTGCTTATGTCTAAAACAAATGAAAAATTGCTTACATTCATCATAAACTTCGCTTTTGTGACCACGGCAACGAAAATTATGAATTTTTATTATAGAAACAGGTCACCAACAGGCATGCCGAAGTATGCTGTGTAGGCCTCACACATCTTAGCAGATGCTTCCACAGAGTACTTTTTCTCGCTCTCGTCTTTATAAAATGGCCACATGCATAGCAAAATGCGTCTGCTGGATGTCTGCAACCTCTTGATGCCATCTAAATGGACTAAGTTGCTGTGTACTGTAAGGAAAAAGGATGTCTCTCCAAACTCGATAAAAATGGTCAATCTTTATTCCATGCAGTACCAAAGTACAAGAGTGTACTGAGGATTCAGCAGAGCAAGACTGATCACCCGGTAGCAGAGTAACACACAATATATACATGTGAAAGTAGTGGTCCTTCCTAAGCTCCTCCTGTAATGGGTGTGGGTGAAGTGTGAATACTGTCGTTATCAGAATCTGAATAGAGAATGAACCTAAACCTTAACCTAAATCTAAACCTTAACCTAAACCTAAATATAACTACTCCAGAACAGCTTCCATGTGCTGGGTAAAATAAACTACATATGGTAAGAATTTCAGCTGCCTTTGCTCCGCAGGGGTTAGAGAAAAGCACTACCATTTTCTATCTGCAAAGTGAATCAATGTGAACTGATTTCAGAAAACGAAGCCTTTTTTGTTTTAAACACTAATTACATGTAGGTGATTTTTAGTAGCACTGTTGGGGGAAATTAGCAGGAATGCCAAGAAGAATGGACTGATACTGTTTCAGTCATGCTGAGGTAAATCTAAGACATTGTGTATGTGCTCAGTTTTATAGTGAATACCTTGAAGTAACAGTCAGCCTTAAAACACAGTTAATATGTGTATTTTGAAATATTGATGGGGGTTTCTTTGATTTACGTCCTTGATTTCTTCAAATTTTGCTTTTAAGCTTTTTATTTTCCTTTGACACTGCAGCTCCGTCCTACTGTGGCCGCGTTCGGCCATTTCTTTAGATATTTCCTCTAGCACGGCGTGACTACGATATCATTCATTCACTTTCTTCCCTGCTTGGTCCTGTACAGGGTCACGGGAGAGCTGGTGCCAAGCCGGCGGCATAAGGCACAAGGCAGGATCAACTCTATACAGGGCGCTGATTCATCGTAGGGCTCATGCACTCACTCATACATGCACTCACTCGCTAGGGACACTTTAGAGACACTCATCGAGCCACCGTGCTACCACCGTTTCCGATATGTGCCATATAATTTTGTTTGTGCAGAGACGTCACCCCAACAATTTTTGAGGTCTGCTACTTTGCTATCCCGCCCCTAAAAACCTGCCTCACTGATGTCATCCATTTCCCTTATCCTCAATGTGCATTTATAACGAATGTTGTGCTGGAATTGTAAAAAGTCATACGGATTCCGATCTGGCTGTTCACAGAGTCACATTGCCGAATATCTGATATTTTTCGGATTTCATTCCCACTTATGAAACTGACCAAAATTAGAACTGAAAATGACAGATATAGTGTTTTTTCTTTTCATTCACACTGCCCCATAGATAGCACATCTGTGTCACGTATGAGGAGAAAGGATTTGGAGTTGGGCCAATGTGAATGTAACCTTAGTCAACAGTGTGCTGAAGTAAAACTCCTGCTTGTTTTGACAGAAGAAGCTCATAATGCAATAGATTTCGATGTCAATGAGTGTCAGTATTTGTTCTTTAGGGCAGAACACCACAGAAAGAAATGGTCAATAATCAAACGAGTACTGGTGTTTGTACCTTAGGTAGTCTAGAAAGCTTCTAACAAAAGGTGCAACTTGTCATTTTAATAGAGTGAAAAATGTCTGTTCATCTGGCATTGTAATGCTGCACACTTTGAAGGATTCAATGGCCTCGTGTGCTTCTTGTAAAGCATCAAGCATCAAGTCTTTTCTCTGAACTTCACCCATTCCACTGGGTGCTGTCTTCAACTGGAGACTGAGAACACACCTTTTCTCATTTCGCACTTACACTTTCGCATTTTCAAATTCATTCATTCTCTTTCTAATCCCCTTAATCCTGATGAGGGTCGCGGGAAAGCCACTGCCTAGCCACCAGCAAGTCAAGTCAAGTCAGATCTGTTTATATAGCGCTTTTTACAATGGAGCATTGTCTCAAAGCAACTTTACAAGTTTAGATTATCTCCTAATAACTACGTCCAATCCCAAATTGAGCAAGCCTAGGGCGACAGTGGCAAGGAAAAACTCCCTGAGTGTTATAGGAAGAAACCTTAGGAGGACCAAGACTCATAAAGGGACCCAACCTCCTTGGGCGGCATAGATGATCAATCTAAGAGCGAAACTAAAGTCATGGAGTCAAAGTTCGAATAAAATGTGAAGTATGCACATCGGCATTAAGTGGCCCAGATATGGTGGGGCTGGAGTTGATGATGGAAGCAGCTTGAGTGGAGCTACAGCAGATGAACATCATGTGTGGGGCTGGAACTGGTACCGGAACACAGCTCGGAGAGAAAACAGAAAATGTAATTAGTTATTGATTAAGAGCACAGTGTCTATTAACAATCACTGATGCCAAGTGTAGCATGAGACCCCGGCAGCATTAGCTATAGCAGCATAGCTAGAAATAGGAGAACTGGTAGGAAACACAGCCAAGAGGGATGACATGAGACATTGGCAACCCCACGGGAGGCAGAAGACGGCAACCCAACGTCTCTGATCACCATAAGACTCTTTGACTATGAACCCCCCAGCTCTGCCCTTAGTCTAAGGCAAGGATGCACGAGTCAAGATCACGAGGACCAAAGCCCAGTTCAGCCAGACCGCCCACTCGACACTCCCGGCTAGCGGACAAGGCAGGCAGGCCAGACATGACTCCAGACTTCGGCCCCAGTGACCCCAAGCCATGCATCCTGGTCTAAATCTAGTCAAAAGCCTGCGTAAATAGGTATGTCTTTAGCCTAGACTTAAAACTTTGGAGAGAGTGTCTGAGTCTCGAACGAAAGTGGGAAGTTTATTCCATAGTTGGGGGCCATGTATGAGAAAGCCTTTTCCCCGGCTGTGACTTTTTTAATTCTAGGAACTAAAAGAAGTCCTGCACCCTGCGAACGAAGTAGACAAGTTGGATTGTAAAACTCTAAGAGTTCACTCAGATAATGTGGGGCCAGGCCATGTAGAGCTCAGAGCACAATGCAGGAACAACCCTAGACAGGGCTCCAATCCATCTTAGGGCACTTTAGAAACAGCAATTAGCCTAACACACATCTTTGGAATGTGGGAGGAAACCAGAACATTTGGAGTAAACCCACGCAGCACTAACCACATGCGCCAATATGCTGCCCCACTTTCAAATTATAAAAAAAAAAAAAAAAGATTGTGCCTTTGGGGGTTTTTTTTTTTGTTTTTTTGGATGGTGTTCTTGGGCTGTATTCTGCTGGTGCTAGCATGAGGTAACATCTACTAAGCAGTTCTGTAAGTATCTCTGGTCTGCTAAATGCTGTAAATGTACATGTAATTGTAAGAGTGCTTGTTTTTGTTTTAATGGTTGACTGCAGAATCATTATGGAAATGTACCAATAAACTCTGTAACAAACGAGCTTTCTTTCAATTTGAGAACGGCTACACAGCAGCTTTCGGAAGCTGACTGGTGCGTTATGAAAGTTGTTGTTCAACAGTTCATGTGTGAGAGAAGTAGATGAGAAACATGATGACCACAGATGGCAGTGACTGTTAAAAGAAATGTTCCAAGAACAACCAGAGGATCTACGATTTCTAGGTGGGTTGAAACACAAACACACACTTTAACAAAGTACTCCAGAAGCTGTAGTTGTGTCCATATCAGCGGGGTTACTAATTCTAGTCTTTTTTTCTAGTTTCAGCAAGCTCAGAAGACATCAGCTGACTTAATGCACAGATGAAACATTCTGAGCAGTTGCAGAACCTCATCTAGTGGTCTGGTGGATTATGTGTATCATCAAACGGTACATACACACTTATTTTCATCCTCCGCTGGTTATCTGAGCAGAAATTCATGGACACTGTTTTCTTTTTGCCTTTTTTCCCCAACATCTTCTGTCTTAGTCGTTCTGATCCTTCATTATTTGGTCGGTGTCTTTTTCACGATCTTGCAAACTGCTGTTTCTTTTTCGTCTCTCCCTTGTGCTTTTGATTTGTTGAACAGCTGAAATAAAGACAACAGGAAAATGTAAAGGACGTTCCAATCAGCTTAAGGACCAGATGTTGCTAAACCAAAGTTCGTTTTTAACTCCTTCAATTTGTGACGGCTGAAATAGGAGTTAGAATCAAGCCTGGGGGTTGAATCTTCAGGATCCATGTTTGCATGCATAACACCATTTTTACAAAGTATTCGATATGAACACAGTCCCTAATTAACTGTGCTAAGTCCCGTTTCCCTGCGAGTTCTCCGACTCGCCATCTGCTCAGGAACAGTCTGACAAGCTCGTCTTATCATTCCTCCCAGCGCTGAGCATGCAATATTTTTGCTCTACCTCTATGATTGCAAATAACAGGTCATGCAGTGATGTGGTGCACCATTTTATTGAAGTCTTCAAGAGCCATAGCAGATTACAAGGAGAGAGAGAAAACAACAATTGACTTTGCTCTGCCTTACCTGTCAAAACAACAGGGGAAAAAATGAGAAGCTCACTTTCTGCCTCTATCTCGTCTCCCCCCCGCCTGATGACAACTCTATAAATCATTATGAAATAATTGTGTACTTTTAATTAAACGTGACATGGCTGGCTATCTGAGTGGTGGCACTGCGGTTTTTGAACAGCGACAGGGATGTGAGTGTGGGAAGCTCATCTGTGCTGCAGTGCTTTGGATGGAAGGCCATAACTCAGGTCGGTGGGGAACAGATATAGGCAGGCCGGTGTATATACAGCACCCCTGCCTCCAGGAGAAGGACCTTGGCAAAGGCAGTGTTGTAATTGAATGCTCTCTGTGTTGTGTTATTACACCCTGCAGGCTCATATTTCAGATGTGGCTGGGGTGCACTGGAGTGACGCTAACATCCTTATCTGAGATCTGACTGTTGGTCCTGGGAGGGAGGGCATAACAAGTGGTTCAACTAGCATGTCAGAAATGCTCAGAGAATGCCAATCCATCTACCTTTTCCTCCAGCAAAGTACTCTAAATGTTCCCCATGCTTCAGCCTCTCAGTGCAGAAAACAGTGCTAATGCTGTCTGTGTACAGACTCTAGTCCTGTCGTAACCCACGGCCATTTTCTGTATATTCTTAAGTCTTCTTTCGCACCACAATAATTGCCTAAATGCGTTACCTCAATAAATCTGAACCTTGTTGATTTTATGTCCTTGAATGGAGATCCAAAGTGGTAATGACTAGAGACAAAAGGAGAGAGAGAGACAAATAGAGAGCGAGAGAGAGAGAGAGAGAGAGACACAAGAGATTGGCTGCAAGTCTATCTGGAAAGTATTTAACGTTCCTGCAAGCTGTCGCTTCCTTACTTCACTCAGAAAATTAGTCATGCAAAGACCTACTTTCAAATTCCCACTGTGAGATTTCAGAAAGATAATACCGACCCTGTGCAACACTGCATAAGCATAACAGTTTAGGAGCTAAAAGCTTGTGTCTTTTGTAAAATCCATTTCAGAAAGCCATGCATTAGCATAGCGGGCTGGCATAATTCATGACGTTTGTTTTAAAGAAAGATGTAACTGCGACACATTAATAAGCTAAGTCCTCAGATGCCGATTGCATTGTTTCAATCATTTAAAGGGTATTTTCACAAGAAACCTGCATGCAAATGATACGTAAATGCGCCAGTGTTACACCTGAAGACACGAGTGGAACGCTACCATCTACACAGCACCCCTAATGCCACTGCGTTTTTAACTTAGAGATATTTGCAATAATTACAGAAAATACAGTCGTGTACTGTTAGGACACTGTCTAGGGGAAAGCTGTAACACTTTAAAAGATGGTATGATGAACCTGAGACTTGTTTGACGGAAGGCAAAAATGAATCGATAGACAGTCTTACGAGCAACAGAGACTCAAAGCCCTTTCTTTATTAAAAATCCATTTCAGAAAGCCATGCATTAGCAAAGCAGGCTGGTATCATTTATGAAGTTTGTTTCAAAGAAAGTTAAGTCCTCAGGTGCCGACTGCATCGTTTCCATCATTTCTCTAACAATTTATACCCTGCTAACTGAGTTTCCTCTATCGCCTGACCTGGCAGAAGCAAACACAACACAAGTAAACACAAAATACAGTTTTTAAATGAAGGTGTTTATTATTAAGGAAGAAAAAAATCCAAACCTACATGGCCTTGTGTGAAAAAGTGATTGCTCCCTAAACCTAATAACTGGTTGGGCCACCCTTAGCAGCAACAATTGCATCTAAGTGTTTGTGATAACTTGTAATGAGTCTTTTACAGCCTTGTGGAGGAATTTTGGCCACTCATCTTTGCAGAATTGTTGTAATTCAGCCACATTGGAGGGTTTGAGCATGAACAGCGTTTTTAAGGTCATGCCACAGCATCTCAATAGGATTCAGGTCAGGACTCTGACTAGGCCACTCCAAAGTCTTCATTTGGTTTTTCTTCAGCCATTCAGAGGTGGACTTGCTGGTGTGTTTTGGATCATTGTCCTGCTGCAGAACCCAAGTTCGTTTCAGCTTGAGGTCACAAACAGATGGCCGGACATTCTCCTTCAGGATTTTTTGGTAGACAGCAGAATTCATAGTTCCATTTATCACAGCAAGTCTTCCAGGTCCTGAAGCAGCAAAACAGCCTCAGACCGTCACACTACCACCACCATATTTTACTGTTGCTATAATGTTCTTTTTCTGAAATGCTGTGTTACTTTTACACCAGATGTAATGGGACACGTCTTCCAAAGAGTTCAACTTTGGTCTCGTCAGTCCACAGAATGTTTTCCCAAAAGTCTTGGGGATCATCAAGATGTGTTCTGGAAAAATTGAGACGAGCTTCAATGTTCCTTTTGGTCAGCAGGCCATTTTCGCCCAGTCTCTTTCTTATGGTGGAGGCATGAACACTGACCTTAACTGAGGCAAGTGAGGCCTGCAGTTCTTTGGATGTTGTTGTGGGGTCTTTTGTGACCTTTTGGATGAGTCTTTGCTGAGCTCTTGGGGTAATTTTGGTCGGCCGGCCAGTCCTGGGAAGGATCACCACTGTTCCATGTCTTCGACATTTGTGGACAATGGCTCTCACTGTTTTTCGCTGGAGTCCCAAAGCTTTAGAAATGGTTTTATAACCCTTTCCAGATTGATAGATCTCAATTACTTTCTTTCTTAATTGTTCCTGAATTTCTTTGGATCTTGGCTTGATGTGTAGCTTTTAAGGACCTTTTGGTGTACTTCACTTTGTCAGGCAGGTCCTATTTAAGTGATGTCCTGATTGACAACAGGTGTGGAAATAATCAGGCCTGTGTGTGGTTAGAGACATTGAACTCAGGTGAGATAAACCATAGTTATGTTTTAACAAGGAGGTCAATCACTTTTTCACACAGGACCATTTAAGTTTGGATTTTTTTCTCCCTTAATAATAAACACCTTCATTTAAAAACTGCATTTTGTGTTTACTTGTGTTGTCTTTGACTAATATTTAAATTGGGGTTTGATGTTCCGAAACACTTAAGTGTGACAAACATGCAAAAAAAAAGGAAATCAGGAAGAGGGCAAAGACTTTTTCACACCACTGTAATTGCATAGTCTTTTTATTCTACTGTAATGTAAATATAAAGGGTATGTGCACAAAAAAATTATACATAAATGTGTCAGAGATAACGCTGAAAATATGAGTGGAACGCTACCATCTACACAATTAAAATTTATGGATATTCACAATAATTATAGAAAATACACTAATATACTGTGGGGACCCTGTCTAGCAGAAAGCTGTAACTCTTTAAAGGATGGTATGATGGACCTGATACTTTTGTTTGACGGAATCCAAAAATGCATAGACAGTATGACGAGCAACACGGAAGATCAACCAGATGAAACAGAGACTCAGCGAGTGAATGTGAAGCAGTTTATATACAGTAGGTATAGGTGAGAGAGAATTTACAGGTATGGGGCGGGGGGGGGGACAAAGGGGTACTACCTACAATAGGACAGGCACATACACTTACGAACGCCATTTACAGCTTGTTACAAATAAGTAGAGGAAAGTCATTCACACAAACATGAAACACATCTAAAGTGTCTAAACACATCAACTGTGAGCTAACGAGCAAGTGAGCACTTGACTGGTAACATGAACGATGGACTTCAGCACTTTAACTCCCACCTCTACTCTTGGAGCTGCAGTGTTGATTGGCTCTTGAGGCAGCCAGCTGTTTACGGCCACAACAGCCGGAGTAAAAAGATGATTTTTATTTTCTTTTACAATTCACTATAGTTTATAAGACCTCGGTCGTTAAGGTGAGGGTATGTTTATCCGATGGTCATTAAACCGAGCATAAATGCGTTCAAATAGATAAATACTCTCGGATGGGCCTGCATCCTTCCATAGACATGAGCTCACAGATGCCCAAGATTGCCTAGTGTCACGTTCATCAACATCCGTTTCATCAAAAACAGTCATTTATGCTGTCTTAGAATCCCAGTCGCAGATGGCTATGGCATCACAGGCAATCCAAGCTTGCAGTGTGCCAAAACATTTGTGTTCCGCCACCCAGGAGCCCCCTAGAAAACTTGTAATGTTTTTGCCAAAGCCTTATCACAGCGATCATGTTTTAATTTAACATATTCACTGTTTAATTAATTAGCACTGTATATGGTAAATACTGCAACCCCGCCTGACTTCAAACGGATATGTCCAACTGGATGTGACTCAAGGAACAACAATGATTTAGGCCATTACCCGAGGACTGAGTCTGGCTGTAACAGCTCAGTTGCAGCTGTGAAATATTGAAAGCAATGAGCGAGTGTGTAGTAAATCATTCATGTGCAGTCAGAGCACTGAGTAACGAGGGAAAGTCTTGTTTTTGCTGCATACGGAATTTTATAGAGATATGAAATGCAGAGAATTCAGTGTGAAGGAAAGTCCACTTTCAGAACGTTTAAGGTGATCACCACAGCTCATCAGTGTCAATACGAAAAGATGGTTGATACATCAGGAACAGTAAACAACGATAAATTTAAAAAAGTGTTAGAGCATTTATTTATGCGCTCGGTTCAGTCAGGCACTTTATTAAAAAAAAAAAGAAGCATGCAAAGTGTATGCATGTGATTTTGACACATGCGTTGAAGTATTTGATGTTTGTGCCACTGAGCAGTGTTTAGTTACAAGTTAACTTGGTTTTCATACAGCGCAATAAAAATCAGCCCATAATACTAAGATGGGCACTTCGGTGGCACCGTGGCAATTTGCTAGCCCACCACCGTGGTGGGTCATGTCATGTGCATTCTGTTTTTTATGGCATCTAATGCAGTGCCGTTTTCTGAACACCAGGTGGTGCAATCAAACGCATTTACAACTCCTGACTTCTTTTAATTGCAGCACACTGAAGATTCTTTTAGTTTACATTTTTATACAAGAAGAGTACACATTATTTTGAATTGTTATTCTTCAGAAATAAAAAGGAATGTTTTCACTCAAGATATGGTGAAGCTACAATTTCAGACTATGTTTCTGGTCATTTATTTTAATTGCAGGGGTCTTTTTTTAAACCTTATTCAAGAAAATGTGTATTTTTTTACAGTTTACGCTTAATAAATAAAAAATCTTTAGAAAATTTAATCGTGAACTCAGTTTTGTGAATCAAATTGAATTGTTAGCAACAAAAGATTCTAACCTAAACAAGCAGTTTTTTTAGATTAAATATTATGACATATATTTTTTATGTCAAACATACAATTACAATACAAAGTTGTTATTGACGATATGACCATTCATTAATTTCCCTGCCTGCTTGGGCGGCACGGTGGTGCCAGTGGTTAGTGCAGTCACAGCTCCAAAGATCCCCGTTTCGATCCTGACCCCGGTGTCTTCCTGTGTGGCGTTTGTAGGGCTTCCCTTTGTCTGTGTTGGTTTACTCTGGGTACTCTGGTTTCCTCCCACATTCCACAGACGTGAGTTATGTTAATTGGTTGCTCTAAATTGCACCAGAATGAAATTTGACTAACTAGGACAAGTGCAAACTTGCTCCTGATGCAACGTTCAATAAACAAATAAACCAATGTCATACCCGCTTAATCTAATTCAGGCTCACAGAGGGTGTAATGCAGGAGCAACCCTAGACTGAGTGCCAATCCATCCCAGGGAAAACACAAACCACCACACACTCATTCATACTGGAACGATTTCCACATCACCTGACCTAATACGTGTTTAGAACGTGCTCTCCATAGTACATAGAGCAGTGAGATGAAAGCAGCATGTTTGCCACCCATGACCAAATCATAGGCATTTTAATAAATGAACCAGAATGTATTTGCTGTATTGTTATTACTGGAGGTGCAAGATGTAAGCAGTATAAGGAAGCTGGGGTAATACAGTGGTGTCATTGGGTGGACGTTTCACCACCACACCACCAGAGGACACCCTCCCTTGGTTCTAAAGACACTTTCTCATCAGGCACTACTTCCTGTTTGCAGTCTATATAAAGCACATGGTTCGATTGTGTTCATGCACAGGTTTGTCTGGTAGACAGGCATTGCTGAATGCACTGTGGTCTCAAGTCGCCCTTCTTTTGATGACTATGTATTGATTGTTTTTTAACCTTAACCTTAACCTTAACCTTAACCTTAACCTTAACCTTAGCATTTTTGAGCTTTTTTTGGACTTTTACTCTGGACTGTTGTCTTTGTAGGATAAACCTCCTGCACATGGATCCTCACAAGGCAGTTGAGTCTGCATAGCAACAATGCTGCTTCTTACCAAAAGATGAATTACACTGATACATTCCTAACCTGCTTTATGATGTTCCCTCCAAAACATGTGGGTTTTATGCAATGCTAACCTGCTAAGTCAACAACTAGCTCTCACTGTCATGAATGGTGGCAAGTGGAATCCTACATTTTATTTGACCAAACACTGTGTCACCATACTGGAAGTTGATTCTGTGCGTTTGCAAGTGGAATTTGAAGCTTGAGCTGGCTGCCTCTGTTGCCTTGACCTATAGCCTCCCAGTGAGTAACCAAACTTTTTTTTATTCTATGATTATCGGTGGACTTATTGTTATTTTGTAGATTCTGTTGCTAGGAGAAATGCTCTGAGACAGCAGATGCCTGTTAGACTTTTTATTTGAACACATGCACTTGAAGCAAAGAACATTTGCCAGGCAGTAACCTTAGGAACTTATTTCAGGCACTCGGGGAGTAGCAGACGTCTGAAACGAGACACGAGCAGGTTGAGCAAGTCCCTGAAGGGGCAATGTTCTGTTGACATGATTGACGGGTAGTTGGATGGGTCTTGAAATGTATGTGTTTGCTGAGTGTGTGCTAATAAAGGAAATTAGCTAGGTTGATTACAATATGCTGAAACGTGGTAGGATTTTCCTTAAGAGCTAATGGAAATAAATTCCCACTTTCTGTATATTGATTATATTCTAACCATTTTTGGAGCAAGGTCCATTAGGATGTGTTTAGTGTTTTTTCTACGATATTCCTCTTGGAGCGGCATGCAATCAGACTCCTGTAGCAAAACGTTTAGGGAGTTTTTGCTTGCCAGGTTTGCTCTAGGCTTGCTCAATTTGGGACTGGCCTTAGATAATAGATGATATGCAATTGTTGAGCTGCTTTTTATACAAATAAACCTGTCTTTCTTCAGTGTTGCAAACAACATAGATTTTCACAGTTAGTATGTCACGTTAAATATTTCATTATATACACATCTCAAATGTTCCTTATTCCCTGTATGAAGTCCATGTAATATCATTGCTTATTGGTGAATGTTAAGTTTTTCTTCTAAAATTAAATCCCTTCCACAATAAAACAGTTTTGTGAATCCATTGGTAATGTCTTTAAACTCCTGCTGTAATGTCACATTGATCTCAGCTGGGTAAATACTTGGTGCAAAAGCTGAGCATAATCACAGAACCATAGTGGGTAAGACTTACTCCACCATGAGCCTGTATATTCTGGATTTGACATGAAAATGAAACTGACCTCTGCAGTTGCTTGATCAAAAATATCATTATTTGTATACCTCTACACCTTTGTGCCAGTGGTTGTGTAGTTTTACAGCTTTAGGCTATTTTTTTTTTTTTTTTTTTTTTTTTACCTGGCTTCTACAGTTACAATTTGAAGAAGCTATATCCGTGTAATAGGCTTCTTGCTGTGTCACTGTAACTCAGTTATGGTGTATGATCTTACAGTTACTGCCCCATCGACTTTTTACAGATTAAAACACAATGTCGTTTTGTGTGTGTGTGTGTGTGTGTGTGTGTGCTACATGGTGACCTGCAAATATGCTGTACAAATGTATTCCCTGCAGGAGTCGTTAACCTTTTTTTTCATTTGGCAAACCAACCATATACTGTGTAAAATTTGACTAGACGTGCTGAAACTTGTGCATTAGACTGTATGCTACCAAAACTATATGGACAATCAATACTTATTTGAGCAGTAGTCAAAAAATAACTGGATCTGTAATGCAGTCACTACCTATTAATGTCAGTGCACAAACTCCAGATTAAATCTGCTGCTGCTGGTGATGTGAAATGGAGTCCCACAGTTCATGTAAGTAATGTAGTAGTAGTAGTAGTAGTAGTAGGGAAAGAAGTGTCTAGGTGAGGTACTGGACTCCAGATGCCAATAGCATTTACATTACTTTTATGTCATTTAGCAGACTTACTATGGATACAGTCTTACAATCCAAGCAATTGTGGGTTAAGGGTCCTGCTCAAGGACCCAACAGTGGCAGCTTGGCTGAGGTGGGATTTGAACTCTGGATTATCTGGTCCAGAGTCCAATTCCTTAACTGCTAGGCCACTACAGTCCTGTTGCTATGGGTTCAAGTCCCAGCACTGCCAAGCTGCCATGGTTGGGTCCTAGAGTAAGACCCTTAACTCTCAGTGGTCTACTTTGAATTTTGAATTATTATACATCCATTCTTGCATTTCAGGCCTGCAACTCATTGGGGGAAATTTAAGGCTAGTAATGAGTTAAGGAAACAAAATGTCGGCAGGTGATTGTAATCATAATTTGGTACAAATGATCCACATAAGATCCATGAAAAGCTGAGTCTTTAAGGAACAAAGATGGGTAGAGGATCTCCAGTTTGTCAGCGAATGCCTGAGAAAATGATTGATATGTTTAAAAACAATGTTCCTCAAAGAAAGATGTGAAGGGATTTGCATATTTCTTCCCCTAGAGTGCATGTTGAATCTGGAGGAATTGCTTAGGACGTGCAGCAGTGCTGTGTCTGATCCAATCATGCCAACACAACACACACTAACACACCACCACTACATCAGTGTCACTGCAGTGCTGAGTATGATCCACCACCCAAATAGTACCTGATCTGTGGTGTTCCTGTGGTCCATCCGTTTCTCTACATACTGTAGTCTGTAACTGTATAATTGCAGTGCTTCTGTGTGGTGAATGGAACTGATAAAATGGACAATGAGTGTAGAAACAAGGAGGTGTGCCTAGTAAAGTGATTGTGTAAATGAATGCCATGACATGCCTGCAGACATCACAGATCTCCTATCAATAAATGAACATTTATTCAGGGTTCTCAGAATATTCTCCAGAATCAAGGCTCCTCATTGGCATACCCACCACAAATACAAAGCTGCATCGGAGAACGGAAATGAGCAAATCTACCTCTCTCATCTGCCGCTTATTTCTTTTTCCTTTCCATTGCTTTTCCATGTCTACACTCCACTCCACAATGTGGGCACTCTCCCAAAATTTGATCAGCTCTACCCACTCTGATCTATGAAACCTATTAGTTGACCAAATGCAATTCAAGGCAAGCAGAGGCTGTGCTCTTTGAAGAGTGCCCTGCAGATTTACTCTCTAAATGACTACAAATACAGACTTGGTTTATGACTTGTGCTTTTACTTTAATACTTAGTGAGACTCTGTAAATGCGTGTACATTATATTCATAGCAATGAGGCAGTGGTCTAATTTTTTTGTTTATTGCTATTTGCTTATGTAAGGTCGTATCGGCATCAATGGCTTTTCACGACAGAAGCGACGTTGCATTGATGCTATGACCAGTTACCATAATGCAGGTCTTTGGAATGTGGGAGGAAGCCAGAGTACCCGGTGTAACCTCACACGGGCATGCAGACTTCACACAGGCAGAGTCTGAGGTCGGAATCGAACCGGGGATCTTCGAGATCGAGCTGTGAGGGGATCGTGCTAACCACTTGTGCCACCGTGCACAATAGACTAGCTCGTCCTCTGTAGGGACCAAGGTTTGTGTCCAAGCAGTGCATTCTGGCTTGGTTGGGTATCACATGCAGACATGACTGGGTATGCCTGAGGGTGTACAGACTGGGAGGCAGATCATCCCCTGGTACCTACTAAGCCATGCGATGGAGTGGTGTCCAGTTCAGGGCAGTTGTAGCCTGTGTTCTCTGATCATGAATTCCAGAGTTCCTAGGACCGTGGGGGAGAGCGTTTCCAAGCCATTGTGGTTCAAGGGCCTGACAGTGGCAGCTTGATGGAGGTGGGATTGTGAACCTTCCAGTGAACAGTCCAGTACTGACCCCATGAAGTCAGCACAGTCCCATACATTCACTATATTGTACTTTTTGCTATTTCCTTTTATGCTTTTATTCATTCAGGAATTCACACTTTTAGAAATGTATAGGATCAAATATTTTCAGCCATTGTGGAAAAGGACTGAGCTCTTTTCAGTAGGTTAAAGCACTGTTGTCTAGTAGCTGTGTGTCTCCTGTCAAACATCCAGTTTCTATTTTAAAAAATTCTTCTGCCAAAACCTGATACTCCTCTTTTGGGTAAAGTCTCACTGGTGGATGCGTGTTTTGTCATTTCCTTATGGAATGGCTATATGACTGCTATTATTAGTAGCATTGTTTTAGAGTCCCTATCGTGAACACAGAAAATAACCATTCCATTTCAAACCTCACTTACCAGTCTCATCCTGAATGCTCCTTATGCTGACAATGGAAGCGAGACCCAGAGGGATGCCTGTGGCTTTTATTGTGAAGTTTCACTTCTGTAAGGACCGTTAAGATGGGCCAATCTCACCTGCACATAACACGAAAGCATTCGATACTCACTGAAGTGATCATCTTCCAGCAGGAGATCGGTACGGTGCCTCGTTTTGAATTGACAGTGCACGCAAAATATTTTCTAACTGTTTAACTGGCATGCTTTTGTAATGCAGCTATTGTAGATGATTGTATTTCACGTCGTTTTGGAAAATGGAGAGGGGGGAATAGGATTGTGGTTGAACTGTTTTGTGAGCGATTTGTCATCCTGAATGGTTTTATAATCACAGCCATACAAAATACTTACACAGAAAGGAAAGAATTGCATGGCAATAGTGCTTCCCTTACAGATGTGTATAATTTAGCACTACATCTTCATCTGGGTCTATGCTATGTCACATTAATGTTCTAGTAATGGTGCTGTGCTCTTTTGTCTCTAATTACCCAAAGTCTCAAGGGTGTCTGTATTTTGGGGAAAGATTCAAAGGAATGTAATCTACAAGAATGGAAAAAAATTAGGATATTTTAGCACTTGCATGAAAGAGCTGCCAGAGCTGGTATATCAGCATGAAGTTCTTCCTTCTTATTCTGTCTCTTCCACTCTCCTTTCCTTTTATTCTCTGTCAGTAAACTGTTCTTTTAGGTCTAATATGCCTTTTTTAATCTTCTCCCTTCTCAGCAGGTGAACTAAAAGTTTCCCCGAGGATCCTTTTGGCTTAGTGCAAGTTGTGAATGTTAATATAAGTGTTTTCTCTGAGGAGGCTAATAAAAGTAATAATCAGTACACTCTGACTGGATGGGTTGGATGATATTGGATTTTTCCATTTTTATAGCAGCATTCTGCTACAAACCTAGGTTGGAAAATAAAGGTAAAATAAAACATGGCATATACACCAATGAGCCAAAGCATTATGACTAGGGGTATAACGATACTCTGCTCACGATTTGATTCACGATTATTATTATTAGTAGTAGTAGTAGTAGTAGTAGTAGTATTGGTATTGTCACCATTTATTTTACATTCAATAAAACGTTACATTATTTCTGCAGTGTAAATGATGCAAAGCAATGCACATTGTTGTTTAACTGGGTTCTCTATCTACTTTTAGGACTTGTGTGAAAACCTGATGATGTTTTAGGTCATATTTATGCAGAAATATAGAAAATTCTAAAGGGTTCACAAACTTCCAAGCACCACTGTATAAATGCTATAATATCAGATGTTCATGATTTGTGTTTAAAATAAAGGCTCAGTAAAGGATCTGGCCAGTGTGACCATTAAAATCTCTTAAGTCTTAATAAATATACCAGTTTTTTTTGTGTTAGATTAATGAATACACTCTACCTTTCAGAGTTACTCATGTTCCACATTAAAGGAAGGCTCTGAGTAGCATGCTGTGAAGTTTCTTATCTTTAAAGATATTTCTAATCACTACTATATAAAATATTTAAAGGGAAAACATTTACAGAATAACAGAATTGTTCTGGAGGATAATGGGAAGCTAATGCTCCACTGTTAGATATGCATAATTTTGCAATAAATCTTTTGCTTCTGTGTAATGTCACATTAAAGCTGTGGCAGAACTGCTGTGCCGTTATGTGCCTCTAATTATAAACAGAAATCTGTATCGGCGTCTTAAAGACATCATTTCAGTCTTTCATCCGCAGATCTAAATGAATGCATTTGAGTTGTTAACTACATTCAAACCCCCTGCTTTTTGTTTCATTTAATATCTGAAAAGAAGTTTCACAAAGCCTCTGCAAGAAACAAACTGATTGACAGATAGAGTACTGTGCAAAAGTATTAAGCCCCCATTAGATTTGTTGTTTTAGCAATGGTATTTTGTCCATGTTTGGACCAGACATTTCAAACTTGGATTTGTCACTCCATGATTTATTTTTTCAATTTTTGAATACTGCATACACATGTCCTGTATTTTCTGGTTGTATTCTAGTAAAGAGCCTGAAATAATTATGTTCTACGTAATGTAAAAGAAATCGGGACTCGTGCGACAAGACGCCATTGACTTGTTGCTTAGGTACAATGGTGTATCTAATCTAATGATAGCTTTTGCACAGATCACAGAAAATTGAAAATAATGAAATCATACACCGCTGCATAATTATATACCGACTTGGTTTTGGCTATTCCTACACATCTGTTGGTCATTTGCATGTGGTGATACTCTCGCCTGTTTATCTGTTAGGCTCGCTGCTAAATGCTTTCACGGGCCGATGCACGGTTCACAGGTTAATGCAGACGGGGAGGCCAGTTTAAGCCTGTAGAAAAGCATCATCTATCAAGCTCCTTTCAAAACAACAGGCCAGTTCATCACTCAATCACTGCCGGCAACAGAGGTGTCCCACATGCCGAGCTGTCAGCTCACGTCTTAATAAGAAGAGCTCCTTGGCGTTTTGACTCGCTAACCTCACATTTATTCCGACGTAGTACACTTTCACATTTGACTGTGAGCGGAGCTAAAAGGAGGACATGATGGCTGCTTCACATATTCAGATCAGGCACTTCATCTGGAAGAGCTCACTGATGTCTTTATTATAATGCACCTTCCGAATATGAGCGAACTGCCACGTGCCTGGAATTGCCAATAACGTCCTACTTCCGGGGCCTTCATTTCCTTCTCATATATTCCAATTTCCACACAGTTCAACTTTCCATCTGATACCAGGTTTTCACTTTCCCGTCTCTGCCACTTCGTGACTTATTGGCGGCTCTCGGGTCTGCGGGTTTTATCAGACGCGGCAGTTTCTCCAGACCCTGCCATTTATATTCCATCCAGAGAAATGTCATCGTGCGGTAGTGTCCCGCCGAGTCAGAACACAGGTGGACGGATGACCCAGAAATCTCAGCTGGGCTGCAGGTGCTGAAAATAGAAATGCTGACCTGTGAAGAACCTTTAGGGGAGTCCAGAAATGAAATCAATAAAGCTGTCCAATTTAATGCAATATTATAATCAACTAATTTAATGTTAACTAGACAATTCATTTAAACATGCTTCACATTGTACAAAAAGTGCAAGAGAAAATGCAACTAAAAGTATATAAAAAATATGAAGTACGAAACGTACAACGTCAGAAACCTCTAAACTACGAAGTGGTGTAATTAACGTATGTGTTTTTGAACAGAGAAACTAATTGGTTCAGTCATGTGCTTTAGAATTTTTTTTTAAGTTTAGTCTTGTCCCCAGTTGTACACTCATACCAGGCAATGTTTTTCCAGTCTTCTGTTGTTCTGTTTTGCTGAGCCGATGTGAATTGTAGCCTCAGTTTCCAGTTCTTATCTGACAAAAGTGGCACCTGGTGTGGGCTTCTACTGCTGTAGCCCATCTTTAAAGTTTGACACAACACATGCATTGAGATTCTCTAATGCATACCTCTGGTTATTTGAGTCACTGTTGCCTTTCTATTATTTTGAGGGGACAAAATCTCTTAACAAATTACCTTAAATGACCACAATTAAAACTGCATGACCACAACATGCCTGATGTAACATCTGAAAC
The DNA here is from genome assembly GCA_025084515.1 of Ancistrus triradiatus. Classification (NCBI taxonomy): domain Eukaryota; kingdom Metazoa; phylum Chordata; class Actinopteri; order Siluriformes; family Loricariidae; genus Ancistrus; species Ancistrus triradiatus. The sequence goes on along the minus strand of JAJAGP010000838.1, from coordinate 258,349 downwards.
CCCCTTGTGGCGTTTGCAGAGCTAGTAGTATGTAGCACATCGCTCAGGGCGGCAGTGAGGCAGAGCCACAGCTCAATCCGAGTGACTTTCACCATCGCTCTGTCTCATGTCATCAAGCACCGTGAGATATCGGAGTAGCTGTCATTTATTTTTTTTTGCCTGCCATAATCACTTTCATTCTCCATATTTCTCCCATTGTGTCACTCTGGCTCACCATAGTCGTTAGTCACAGTGCCAATCATGCGTTATCTCACAACATTCATCACTGAAGTTCTTCCCACTTCATACTGGACAGTGAAGCCATCACTCTAATCCAGGAAACGGAGCATACAACAGTGGAAGAATACGTCTAGCTTTTCAAGATGCACCAATACAGAGCATGGCCAAAATTATATGGACACCTAAATTTTACATCCATATGCTTGTTGAACATCTCATTGCAAAACCAGTTGTTTTGGCCCTCCTTTTGATATCATGACTGTTGCCATTCTTATGTGAAGGACATCATGCTGGAACGGAGCTGCAGGGATTTGTATCCATTCATCATCCTGGGAGTTAGTAAAACGCCATTGGCATTGCAATTTGTTTGAGGTAATAATAATGTCAGTGTTCTGCTCAAGCCAGTTAAATTCTTCTGTGGCATTTTCTGAGATACACTGCCTTGTGTACAATTCTCTGTGCTAAACGAGACTCGACCTTTCTCAGAATGTATACAAATGATGAACACGATTTCCTAGAAGGCTACTGTTAAGAGCTCCTTTCACTGAAACTAAGTGAAAACAATGTCAAACACCTCCAGGTGCTTTAACGATATGTGGAAATATGCTCAGTAAATATACTTATTGTAATCGTGTTTACAGAGGCATCTTTCAAGTCGAGGTATTTCTTTTCACATAGATTTGTGTGTACAAACCATAGATTAAATAAGACCTCAGTAATCATGTACATTCACCATTATTAGGATATACAATCATCAGCATGCTGCTGAACTTTAAACCAAGCGTCACAATGACGAAGAAAGGTGGTTAGTGACTTCCAGCGAGGCATAGTTGATGGTGCTAGGTGACTATTTCAGAAACTGCTAATCTACTGGGATTTTCACACACAGCCATCTCTGGGGTTCATAGAGCATGGTCTGAAACAGAGAAAATATCCAGTGAGTGGGAGTTGTCTGGGTGTAAATGCCTTGTTGATTCCAGAATTCACAACAGGTCTGACTGGTTCAAGCTGATAGAAAGTCAAAGTAACTCAACTAACCCCTTGTTACAACCGAGGTATGCAGAAAACCATATCTGAATACACAACACATCGAGTTTGGCAGCAGATGAGCTACAGTAGTAAAAGACCAATTCGGGCACTGCTCCTATCACCTAAGAACAGGCAACTGGGGCTACCAAAATTGGACAATAGAAGGTTAGAAAACTGCTGTTTGGTCTGAGTCTCGATTTCTGTTGCGACATTCGGCTGGAATATGGGAAGAAACCGGATTACCTGCAGAAAACAACATGCAGACACAGGGAGAACATGCAAAATACACACAGGAGTGCAGACTGGGAATCAAACGGAAGATCTGTAGTTGTGAGGTGATCGCATGATGCCATCATGCATAACAACTGTACAAAAAAAATCTTTCTCTTCAGCTGTAGACTACTGTACACATTTTCTACATACATGCACTGATTTAAACATATAAAAATCTTGTTTAATATTTAAAGGTACATTTAAGAAGCACAAAGCCATGGCTGACGGTGTAAAATTCAGTCGTCTTAGAAGTACTTAATTCTACCATTTGATCCTCTCTAATGCTAAAATGTTACAGAGAATATATGTCCATATATACAGTGTTGTACCATGTCTGCTCCAGTGTGTACGTGAGCTACGCCATCTTGGAGATCATGAAGCAAAGGACAGTATGCAGAGGGAACATGGTGGGAGAAGGTAGAGATTGGTGTGAGAGAATGAATTAACACCTGTAATGTGTGATGAATCTGAGATTCGCCGGCTGCTGTGACCATGGGCACTTGTCAGGGGAGCATTAGAGCTTATCAGATATCACACACACTGTAGCATGGATGAACACAGCAAAGCCTTCTTTTGTTCTAGGCTGCTTTCACTTATCTCCAGACATGTTCTTATTTTGATTGTTCTAGGGATGCTTTTGGTAAATCAAGTCCTGATTATTTAGATATGGCTATCCTGTAAAGTTTTCATTTTGGAGGCGCATCACATCTCGGCAGAGTGTGCCTTGCTATCTCTGCCCAGCTGGTGGTAACAAGGTCATTGGGAAATAAACACATTTCAGTGCCTACCTGTCCAGACGAGCTGAGGCTCCCATTTTCCTCCCTTAGGGCCAAAGGACAATTGAGTAGCTCTCCATTTACACCATTTTGCAGATACGCTTTATCGAGATCCACATTTAATGTTACAAAGGATTTTTGTGTTACAATCTATCTCTAAAGCCACATGGCTGAGCACTTGAGGGATAGGGTCCAGCAGTAGCAGCTTAGCCGAGCTGGGTTTTGAAGACAACCTTCCAATTACTAGTCCAGTGTCATAAATGGTGAGCTTTCTACAAACGAGTTGACCTGGGGGATGCCAATAGCATTTTTAGTTGATAGATTGTCGTTTTGAATCTCTCTGTACGAATCAAGTGTATTTGGAGGAAATTCTTAGTCTTTTATTATTTTCTATATACAGTGATACCTCTCAAATTCGTTCTGGAAGGTGACGAGAGGAAGATGGGGGTTATTGTTTGTAAGGGGTGTCCCATTTCATAATGACTCAAGGTTACAGGCTATTCGCCATCTGAAGTCTTCTGGGGTGGATGTGTGTGTAAAATGTGAGCTGTTGAACAGCACCAGGATAGGTTTCATCCAGAAGCATCACGTGTAAGCTTAGCGTCTTATACAGGTTTAATCTGGTATATTATCTCTATGGTTTTACCATGATGGTCGAGTGCCAAGGCACCACTGTATTCCATAACCAGACATCCAACCCTGCAAAAACTCCTTTTAGGGAGGTAGCGTTAATGCTGCCTTCAAGTGGTGTCGGAAATCTAGTATTTACACACATAAACGTCACCGCAATGTCGTATTTACCAGTGGGGAAACTCGGATTTTTTGATAAGCCCCGACTTTCCAATTTGGGGGCGTGTCAGTAGCGAAATGCGGCTGCCAGCATGGATGCTGCTACCACAGTAAACAGTAAAGTTTTTAGTTTACTACCAGGAGTTTTGCATGTTAACTGTACAGTTTAAGCTTGTGTACATTTTGTCCAACTTGCACCGATGTTAATGAGGAATTACAACAAAATAATATTATATAATACAAATATTACTCATCTAATGCGTGTCCTGTTCGCTTCATTCTCTTGAAGTAAGGCTAAATAAACTTGCTGGTTTTGCCTATACAAAAACAGAAGTAGTACAAACAAAAGTTTTCTTTTGGCGTCACCACCCGACAAAAAATCACTTGAACGTACATCATGTCGTAACTACGACCTCCGAACTCGTAAGTAGGAACTTCTGAGGGCGACTTGAAGGCAGCATAAGACCCTGACTCACGACCTTCACTATATTCCTTTTTTTGGCTTTTCTATTTCTTTTACAAACTTGTACTAAAGCTATAATGAGCTGCAATGGAGTGGATAGGGACTGAGATGGCCTAGTGGCCAAGGCAATCGATGATGGACCAGAAGGTCCAGCTTCTAATCTCACCTCTGCCAAGCTGCCACTGTTGGGTCCTTGAGCTAGACCCTTAACCCACAATTGCTTGGATTGTAAGAGTTGTATTTGCTAATATTGTAATAGTTGTAAGTCGCTCTGGGTAAGGATGTCTGCTAGTTTGCCTAGATCGAGATGTAAAGTAGTTCCTTAACACCTAGCCAGCTAGTTTAACTAATGTTAGCAACATTAATAAACAAATGAACCCTGTTAAAGTTACCATCATGGGCAATAGAGAAGTCACCTTTGCAAACAGTGCAGTGAGCAAAACTGTCATGTTTTACCCTATCAAACAAGGACACACTTTAGTGTAGTCTGGGGTATTGAATATGTTTTATATATTATTTTCTTTTCTGTCTTGGCACTGTAAAACTCTAAAACTCTAAACTAAACTGATGGACAATGAAAGAGAAGAGAGGTGGACCAATCAACTACAAGTGTCTTTCTCTCTCGCTCTCTCTCGCACGCATTCTGTTGCTCGCTCTAAAAATGTATATATATTTTAAAGTGTGTGTGTGTATGTGTATGTATGTATGTGTGTATGTATGTGTGTGTATGTATGTATGTATGTATGTATATATGTGTGTGTGTGTGTATCTCTATCTATATATATATATATATATCTCTCTATCTATCTATCTCCAGGATATTGTCTATAATTTTGTCAGGTAGCCCATATTTAAATGCTTGAGGTGAGATGTCTGCATAAATAAATCATTGCTTAGCCTGTGGTCCGGCCCATACTTTGTCAGAAGTGCTTCTGAACTTCTGAGTCCCTAGCATCAGAGGTGTTGATTGCATTCTAAAACATTAACTTTTCTTCTATAACCATTCTTTGGCAGAACAACTCGTGAGCTATCAGTCATTTTAAAAACAATTACTAAAGAATTAAAAATGAATTCTGTTGCTGAATGAACCACATTCTCTTTCATTGCGTTTCAGTTCATGCACAGATGTGCTGACATTTTTCTGTAGAATGTGCTGACTTGGTTCAGAATGAATTGTCCAATCAATGATGGTAAGGCATCTTGGCCCAGATACAGCAAAGCGGGCCCATACCATAATAATACCACCACTATGTTTCACAGATGGATCAAGGTCGTATGCTGTTCCAGACATAATGCTTCTCATTTAAACCAAAAAGTTTCATTTGGTCTCATCCATCCATAAAACTTTATTACACTAGCCTTCTGACTTGTCCATATACCACATAATAGTTGGCAATGCTCTTTTGGAGAGAAGTGGATTTCTCCTTGCAAAGCTGTCCTACGTGTCGTTCTATGTTCTCCTGAAGGTTGCTTCATGAACGTTAGCCAGTGTGAGAGTTCCTTTCTGACCTTGCAGACTATTATAAGCTTTGCTCTTGGAGTGACCTTTGGTGGTCGACTACTCCTGAGGAGAGTAGCAATGGTCTTGAGTTGCATCCATTTGTACATAATCTGACTGGTGGAGTCCAAACTCTTTAGAGATGCTTTTGTTACCTTTTCCAGCCTGATATACATGTCTTTGTTGTATTTAACGAACATCATGTCCAATCTTCACAATACAGTGTGCCCACTCACAGCTGATTGTCAGCTTTCTGATAGAAAACACCTGATTTTAATATTTTTCTCATTTTGTAGTTGGCTTGTCTTTATATACCTTTAGGGCTTCTGGGAAAATCAGACATTTTAGATCATATTTCTGCAGTAATATTAGAAACTTTAAAAGCGTTCACAAACTTTCTCTGCATATTAAATCCTTCACATAGTAATTGAATTTAACCATTTGTGATTAACAGAACCAAGAGATGCATCTCAAGAGTTTCTCGTTCTCATGATTTACGTCTAGGTTTCTTCCACTCAATAGCTTTGAAGGCCACTAAGGTGCTGATTGGTTTATACTTCACTGATCGTGAAAGGGAGAACGTCAGTCATTCCTCTTTGAGTAATGTTCACATACACATACATAAATCCAAGAAATCAATAAACGCACAAAGCATCACACTGTACAAATCCAGACCTGTAGAGATAAATATTATTAAATTAAATATCCTCACGTGTGCAAGAAATCAAGGACAGACCTTTTCAGGCATGAAAGACAGTGTACTGGTTTCTAATGAGTCTGTTTCCTAGCAACTGCTAAGACCCAGAGACCTCATCTGAAACAAAACGAAAGAGGGGCTTGTAATCCCGAAAAGTGAAGAATGTGCAAAACACACTCTTCTTTGGCAAAACGCATTAATTAGAATCTTGAAGTCACTGGAGTTATTTAGAGTTAAATGCAGATGTGATGCCACGTCAGCGTTCTCAGTCAGTTCGTCATTCCTTTATAGCTCCTAACCTATTCATTGATCAAATCCATTCATCTAAGACTGAATGTGAGTGATGAAAGCTTCGTACAAAGACGTGAAAGGTGGGAAAACTCAGCCACATATCCAGCTTTCTTCAACCTACACCACTGTCTGTGTTCATGACATCAGTTTGGAAAAACAAAACATAAATCACACTTAATTTTGAATAGCCCTTTTGGTATAATGAACCTATAGCTTTATTAAAGAAGTATAGGATGGTCATTTGGACTGCCAAGCCAAGGGCATTGTTGGGAGGCTACAGCCTACAATCCTTCATAAACCAAGCAGCTTGAGTGGTGGACTGTGCAACCCAAATTCGGTACCAAGATCTGGTTACTGTCTGTTTGCATGTTCTCACTTTGTGTGGATTTCTTGTCAAATATTCAAGGACTGGCTACTCTAAACTGGCACTAGGTGTTAGGAGTCCTGTTATGGCCTTGCACCATGTTTAGGGTGCAGTCCTGGCTTATCACAGCATTCCCTGCACACTCTGTATTCGCCACAACAACTAACGATGAATATTTCAATGGATTAACGTAAACTGCAACAATATTCAGGAGGTAAATGGTAGATTGAGGCTAACTACCCAGGTTGGCCCAAGTGCCAAAACTACTGTGTTCTGGATTGCTCATTCAAATCATGAATGCCCAACAACCAGAACCAATCTCACTTCTTCCCAAAAGTCTTCCCAGAAGAATCTGGGGGAAGATGTGCACTATGAATATACATAACTTCATACATGCAGTACTGTGCAAAAGTCTTAGGCCACCATCATATTGATATACCATTGTTTTAGCAATGGTATAATGACCATATTTATTTTATATAGTCTATATATACATTCCTCTGTTAGATTACAGAAAGAAAATGCAGGAAATATTCATGCAGTATTAAAAAACCTGAAAAAAAATCAGTGGCAAGGATTTAGTGACCTCCTCTTATACTTATTCATTGGGATACCAAGTTGAGCCTTCTACTTTTTCAGAAGGAAATGGGGAGAAAACGCTAAGATATGCTAAGGCTCACAAAGACTGGAATGAAGATCAGTGGAAGAGTATTGTGGAATGATGAATTCAAGCTTGAATTTTTTTTTTTGGTCCAAACATTGTCAGCCATACAGTATATGATATATAATTTCAAGAACAACAAATCTAGTAGGCCTAAGATTTTTACACAGTATTGTACCCCTATACATTCTGTATAGATTGTTATTGTTAGTAGTATTCGACTTATAACACTATAAACTGTACTGACATTGTGTTATTCACGAAGTCCCCGTTCATTTGGCTCTCTCTTCGTCTGATTTCTTGAGTCGCTCATGGGCGTAGTGATTTCATGAGGTTGATGAGTTTGACTGGAGCTTGGTGCAGGAGAAATGGAAAGAGAAGACCAACGGAGCATGAAGGAGTGTGTCACTCGTCAGAATTTACCGCATGCTCCTTTCATAGCAGAATAATAGACTTGGCAAACACTGGTTTGACTGGACCACCCCAAAAACACAGTATTATTTGACTGCATGGCAGCTTTTCATTGCTAAGGCTGTCCAAAGGTTCATGGATTTCCTGAAGTTCTTTCACCAAAAGCTGGCTCACCATGAATATCTGAGTTTGAACATCATTATTTTTTCACTGACAACTAGACTGAATAAAGCTGTTACACATTTCAAAAGTTACTTGTTTGTTTATTAGTTTGACATCACGTCAGCAACAATGGCTATATTCACCACTGGTTATATCAACACACTAGTTGACCAATCAACCGGCTCGAACCGGCAATCTCTGCCCTGTGAGGCGACCGTGCTAACCTCTGTGCCTCTCCATTTCCCCTAGTCTGTATGCACCAATTACTTCCAACTTGGAGTCATGAATGCAGACTTAAAAGAAATTGCCCAAATCAAGCCTTAATTAACGTTACAATTTGTTAAACTTAGTTTCTATACCAGCGTAATCCAGTTCATTGTCGTGGATTGACCAGGGCCTAACCAGCGATACAGGGTGCAAGGCGGAAACCAATCCTAGACAGGGCACCAGCTTTCATAGGGCATGTGTGCACACACTCGGAGAAAAACTATGCGGGCATGGGAAGAACATGCAAACTCCACACAGGCAGTGGCTGAGCCGGGAATCGAACCTAGATTTCTGGGGCTGTTGGGCAACAGTGCTATCATCGTGCCAACAAATTTTTATATAGATATTTGTAAGCATGCTGGAAAAATGGAGCAGAATTGGCATGCCCAAACATTTCCAGATGTTTCACTAGTGTTTTATAAGCTTTAAAACTTGATTGGCATTTGTGGTTTTTCAAAATGAACAGAAATGACATTTGTTCCTTGTGTCCGATGTAATCCACCATGGCGCTGTGGTTTCCAGTTAAGTATGCTGTGCATGAAATTGGCTGCCACTTATCACCGGTGTGTGTTGATTGGACGTAAAAGCAGAGTGTTGATTGGAAAGCGTCCTTGGGTTTGTGAAAGGCGCTGTATAAGTATAACTAATAATATTGTCAATGATTGGACCCAAACATTTCAAACTTTGTTGCTCCATAATACTCTAACACTGATCTTCATTCCAATCTTTGTGACCTACTTTTTACCTCCTCTAAAAGTGTGGTTTCTTGGCTGCTACTCTTTCAAAAAGACCATTCCTGAACAAGCTTATTTGGACTGTAGAAGTGTCACTTGGGATCCTGATGAAGCTGTCAGATGCTGCTATTGCTCAAGTGGAAGGGGAGGTCACACTAAATACTTGCCACTATAGCCTATAGGGGTTTGTATTGATTTACTTTTATTTCTTTCAGTTTATTACTGGATACAAATTTCCTGTATGTGCTGGTTGTATTCTACTAAAGAGACTGAGAAATAATTATCTATGGTCATTATACCCTTGCTACAACAATTGTGTATGTGTGTGTGTGTATGTGTATGTGTGTGTGTGTGTGTGTGTGTGTGTGTGTGTGTATGTGTATGTGTATGTGTATGTGTGTGTGTGTGTGTGTGTGTGTGTATGTATGTATGTATGTATGTATGTATGTATGTGTATATATATATATATAAATAATAATGGTGGCCTAAGATTAACTATACACACAGTACTGCGTTTATGAGTGTGGATGGACGGAGGGATAGATCGATCAATCAATTGATGTAATATAATGCATGTATGTATATATGATTTCAGTGCATATTGGAAAAACTGAACATTTCTCAACAGTATGAACATCAGTCCAGTCCAGTTATTTCTGGGATGCAGTTCAAATAAGAAAAAGAAATCGAATGGTAAATAGGCATGTCAGTTTTGGACAAGCTCACCGGTGTTTAGAAATGCGTAAAGAAGTTATAAAACCCCTTTATTATTCCACTGCTACAGACACCTGAGCCCTGTGTGATTTCTGATTTCACGAAGGAGAACGTGTGAAAGGAATCAGGTAGCTGTCAGAGTGAATCTCACCATGCCTCTCAAAACAGACATGCTCCGTCTCCCCGCTGATGTGCCTCTACCAAGAACATTCACCATTAGAATCCTCTCTTGTGTCTGAAATAGAAAGTGCAAATTATTTTCAGTAAACAAGCATAATTACAAATACATTGTAATGTTCACAAATGGAGTCGGAGCTATTTTGTTTTTCACAAGTTACGCCATGAAAGGCTAAAGCTGTCTGTCTTTATCATCAAGGTCAAGCATTTGAATATTGCGGTCCAACTTAATCTTTACTACAGTTGTGCTGAGAGTAGTTTAAATGTTGTTACTTTTCCACTGTTCTTGGAGGGAGAGAGAGATGCTTGGTTATATTTATCCTCAAATGTCAAATCTAATTCTCTTGCCTGCGAAAAACATTTTAGCCTTATTTTATGTCCTATACAGGAAGCTTTTTACGATTCGGTCTGTCTAAAATATCTCTAAATCTATTCCTGTATGCAGACTAGTTTAATCTGCATATTAGTCCACGTTCACACTGCAGGTTAAAGTGGCCCAGATCCGTCCTACAGCTCTTCTACTTGGGCTAGCTTGAAATAGTTGGGCATGAGAACATAACACGTGTCTTTGCAAAACGTATGGACAATCAAACTGGGGACTGGCATGACACCAGAAAGCCATCAAAATCATTATTTGACAAAGTTAGTTGTTCCCTAAGCAACTTTGCTTGTATAAGGCAGAAAATATCACCATCTGTTGTTTAGGTGATGTTTACTATTCTGGTCGTGTCGGACTGCAGCTAAAGTTCATTCTTCTTAAGCCAGTCTGATCTATTAAGTTCATTCAAATTTAAATATTGCATTCAAATATTAACAGTTGTCAGCAACTCCGATTTGCATTGGACTGATTATAACCGCTAACCTTGGCAAGTAGATTAGTTTTGAGTCTGAATGAAATAACGTTTGTGTATTAGTTTAAATCATATGTCCTCTTATTGCATTTAATGTTTCTCATGGCTAATGTGCTACTTCAGTGCTTTTTAACTAGATGTTTTTCTTAATCTTACAGAAACACATGCAGTATTATTACATTTTTTGGTACTCTACCAAACTGGAGTCTACTGGAGCTATTCTGAGAAACCAGATTTGGGAAGGAAGTGTGTTTAGCTGTACACAGTACAACTCCAGCTCATGATGTATCCACAGTGCTGACCAGTCCTCTCATTTCAACACCCTCTTTGCTAGCCTGTGTTTGAGAGAACCTGATTAGCAGGTTGCATATACAAGCCTTTACAAACGTATCACCTAATAGTAGCATACAAAATTAATAGTCCATTGTTGTGACAGAAGGCATGTGTAACACATTTCTGTTTGATTAGGTAAATACACATTGAAGCTCTTATATAAGGTCTGTCGTGTGAGCAGACTAACGGTTTTATATTTCCTCTGCTGCGTGCATGTGCTGCCCCCTGGCGATGAAGCACAACGCGTGTTTCTGTGGTGCTCTTCTGACCTCTAGTGGTACATAAAGCGAACAACTGTGAAACATGCGTTATATTAAACAAAATCCAATTAACATTTTTACATACTTCGACCTACCCATTCATTCGGCCATTCCCTTATTAATCCAGCCGTCAATCTGGAATCAATTAATGTATTAGTTTCTGACATATTCAAACTTACAAACGTATTTCTGTATTTGTATGGTATAATTTAGCAATTCATTGATTTATTAACTTATACAATCAGTCACCCATCCAGGTATTCATTACTCACCCATTTACTAATCTATCCCTATTATCCAACTGTTCATTCATTCATTCATTCATTTGTGCATTTCACTTCAACCACCTATTCATTAATTTACATTAGCCAAATCATTTATTGGTCCGATCATACACTCCCCTATCTATTCACCCACTCATCAGTCAGTTATTCATCCATTTTGCCTATTCTTTGTTCATGATTCTAACCATCCACGCAACCTATTGGTTCATTCATTCATCCAGTTGTTCATAGGCACTAATCAAGTATCCATCCAACTCTTTCATATGTTTTGCTTTACTAATCTGTAGGCTATATTAATTCATCCATCCAATCGTTCATTGATTCATTCCCATCCACACTTTCGCATGTCCATTTTTTTTTAAGTGGAATATCGCCGTGGCCAAATGCATTAATGCTGTGGAGTAATGATGAGGTTAGACATCTGGGTAGTGCTTTTAAACAATTAAGAAAAACTGTAATGTACAAATTCATTTCACCATTCATCTCTATTTTATAATTTATCCATCATCTATTTATGCAATTGATCATTTGACCATCGACCATAAATATAATTCCTCCTTCGTTAATTTGTTCACATTGCCCATCCGTTCATCTACTAATTTGATCATACCTCCAGCTTCCAAAGATTCATATATGATCATTCTTCTCCTCGTTTATCCATTGAGACACTGAGTCATCATTTCTTCCTTCCTTCCTTCCTGTTTGAAATAACTGAAATAGGAAGGTGGATTTAAATGTATGTGGGTAGTTTTGCATTATGTTAGATATAAAATAAACTACATTCATCATCATTCAAGTGAAGAAGTTCAGCCAAGCCTCCACTCCTGCCAGGTTCATTAAAACACAACAGATGTGGTGGAGAGACTCCCACAGTGAGCTGTAGAAGGTGATTGTTCACAATTAATCATTGCTTCCTTGTATGGACCATCAACAACCTTGGCACTCTCTCGGAACGGGAACAACATCCCTTATTTATTCTGCCTAGTAAATCTTTCATGCAACTCTGCAACTGTTAGCGTAAAGAAGAGAGCCTGAACAGCTGTGATCATCTCTGTGAGCCTCTTTCACTACCTGCTCTGTTAGCATGCAGAATTCAGCATGAGGGTGAAGTGTTTACTGCTGTGTACTTTCTCACTTCCTCTGCTGAGCCCAGTCTTTTACCCAGAGCAGATAAAACCACCTGAGAGCAAGCCGTGCAATGCTAATTTTAGCAACGTAACAACACTTAACACGGCTTCATTAATCATGGGTGATAAGTGTGAAAACTATCAAAGGAAAGGGGAAGTCTAGCGACAATAAAAGTTCTATCGTTTTATGTAATCCCACATCTTGTAGAAAGAATATTCAAAAATAATACAGACGATACTACGTATTACAAACAAGTCATATGTAATGTGGGGGTACCCCTCACAGGTTGGAGTTTTGGTGAAGTATCTTATAAGGGCAGTATTACACGCGATCTTCTGTGAGGCAACCATTTGGAACACGGAGTGTGGTGTGGTCATAATAATTTTGAATGTGGTGATAATTGCTCATTAGCCAGGTTTCCGTCCAAACTTTTCGCAAATGTTATGTGCATTTACGAAGTTTCAGCAAAAAAAAGAAACTTTTGCAAAGAAACTTTAGATGACTACCATGATTAGGTGTGGCATCAAAGCAAGCAAGAATGAAGGAATTTCTGTCTTTGCTTTTAGAAGAATAATCTTTATTATTCAAGAAGTTGAATCTGTTCATCTGGACATAGATTTTGTTGGAGAAACGTTTCGTCACTCATCTAAGTGACTTCTTCAGTCTCAGCAGTTGGAAAACTTCCCCAATCTTATGTACAGCACGTTGCATAACGACTGGTACCAGCACCATTGCATAACAATGGGACCGGTTGATCAGTTTAATATGCAGATTGACATAGCCATTAACGACAATGGCCACACGTGTGCCATTCACACAGGATTGGGGAAGGGCTGCGATGGCTCCATTGTAAGATGGTGAGAGGTGTACTCTGAGGCCCCCTCCTCGGTTCAGGGATGGACGTTCCCTCTTTACAAAAATGGCTTTCTTTTACTCCGCGTTCAAAACCATCGTTCCTCCCTATCAAGGATCTGCCGTCTTCATCCTTGGAAAGAGTGTCCACTGGCCTGTTGGTGGGTGTAAACCACAGAGTCCTGACCTGATGAGGTAGCTCTTCTATGTTGTGCCATCCGTTCGTCGCCAGTGGCTGTTTGGTTTCCCCGATGTACAATTCTGGCAATCCTCCCAGCACTTAACAGCGTACACTACATTACTCTGTTTGGTGCTGGGGGACCTGATCCTTGGGGTGGACCAGTTTCTGGCGTAGCGTGTTTTGGGGTTTGAAAGCCACTGAGACGCGGTGTTTGGCAAATATGCGTTTCAATTGTTCCAAATCTTTATTATTCTTTGGCTGTTCTTTCAGCTTAAGTGATCTTCTAACTTTTCCACCTTGTCCTAGATATTTGGTTATTCTTTTTTTCGAAGTTTGGACTTTCCTTTTTGTGCTGGTTTGTTTTTATCCATTTGACGCACAGCTAAGCTGCTTGTTTTCAAAGTAATAAGCATTGTCGCCGCATGAAGTTATTATAACAACGTCCCGTCCGTTATGTCGCCTCACAGAACCAATAATACTGCCCTCAGAGGATATTTCAGTACAGAGAACTCCAACAAGCTCACCTGCCCAATGCAGCATGCAGATCTAACTCCCACCCCATCTAAACTTTGGTGCCAGCAGACCCACAGGTAGACTTTCAATATCAGGGACCATCTGGACTTGACAAAGGTGCCATGAACTGAACACAAAGGCAGATGAAACCTCACCTCACCAGAGGTGGGATCTGAATCCGAGTAGTTTAGCGCAGTGCTACCACTAACCCACTCTGGTTCATATCCCAAATCTGACGAGGCCTGTTGTTTCCAGGAAGCAGGATACACACCTCCATTATAGATTAAAGTGTGACCTCACAAGCTGTCCCTTGTGTACAATTAGTGTAGTCTGTAAACTTTTGGCTTTTGCCCCCACAGTTTCTTAGTCACTCTCTGTAACTTTTTTTTTCTGTAACTTCTCTGTACAACATCTGGAGCTCCAGCTGTGTTATACAAATCGACAGCATGGTAAATATCATAACTGCATTTAAAGTAATTACTTAACAAACCCAAGCATTGTTTATACCGGAAGGTGAACCACCTACTCATCTTCATCTTACCAGCAGAAGATTGCAGCATCCCTTTTCACACCAGTCCTGACCAATTCCTCAGTCTACTGAAGAAAAACACCCCCACCACATGATACTGCCACCCCCAAGCGTCACAGTCATTACGGTTGACCTTCAGTTTTTTCGATTTTGCTGATGTGGTCGATTTTGGTTTTCACCAAAAGTAGCACGTGAATTTGTCACTTTACATTTACAGCATTTCGCAGATGCCCTTATCCAGATCAACTTACAGAAGTGTTTTGTATATTTGTAAGTGCTAGCACAAATAGCAAATGGTCCAAGAACACCCTATTAGAAGCTGATACAGAAACAAAACACAGTAGAGCAATAAAAGGATGCTTAAAAAAAGTTCAAGTGCAATCTCAGTCTTCACTTATGTGCTGAGTGTAACAATTCAAGTCTTTACTCAGCTTTTGAAGACAGCAGGAGACTCAGCCTTTCAGACATCCAGTGGAAGTTCATTCTACCACCTGGGTGCCAGTACAGAGGATAGCCTTGATGCTTTTTCAGTTCATAAACTTAAATCTGGCTATAAAACTTTTCACCCCATGGTATCAGGAGCACAAACGAGATTCAATGTGGCACTTTTTCAGAAGACGCTTCTTTCTTCTCACCCTTGTAAATAATTCAAAGTTGCCACTTGGTAGCTTTTTCTCATCGATGTCCTCCTGGTTCGGGTCTGTGACGAGAGCGGTGGGAATGCAGGAGACAAACGCGTGTTCAGTGGTATAAAGGTAGGCAATTTATTCACAAGTGCTGTAGCAGAGACTGGCAGAGCTAAACAGGCTTGGAACCTCGTTGAGAAGCGGCGTGCTGAGCTTCGCACGCCGCTTATATTAAGGCAGGTAACTACGCTCAGGTGTGAGGATCAGTATTCGGGAGAGGCGGAGCGTGGGAGCGTGCGAGCACGAGCGGTCGATCCATCTGTGGGCGTGACAGTACCCCCCCTCGAAGGGCCCGCGGAGCCAGGGACCCCGGAGGAGCCGGAGGACGGGGGTCCCAAAGCGGAGCGGCGCGGCCGGCCGCGTGGCCTGGGGGCCGGGCGATCCGGATGGGCTGCATGAAACTCCTGGACAAGGAGGGGGTCCAAGATGTCAGCTGCATCAACCCAACAGCGCTCTTCCGGGCCGTAGCCCTCCCAGTCCACCAGGTATTGCAGGCCTGCTGCTCTCCGCCGTGAATCCAAGAGACGCCGGACCGCAAAGGTGGCAGGTGCCTCCAGCTCGGACGGCGGGGACTGATCCAGCGGCTGCTCGCCGTCCAGCGGCCCCGGGATCCACGGCTTGAGGAGGGAGACGTGAAACGTCGGGCAGACCCTAAGATGAGGAGGCAGATCCAAACGGTAAGTTACATCGTTAATCTGTCTGAGCACTTTATAGGGTCCCGAAAACCGTGGTGAGAATGGGGTACTTCCCTGAGCGTGACGAAGGTCTCTTGTCGAAAGCCACACCCGATCCCCTGGACGGAACGTGGGAGCAGGGCGTCGGTGACGATCCGCGTGCCTTTGGTACCGTCGTATGGCTCGTTCGATGCGCTGGTGTACTTGGGTCCATACGTCTTCGCTGCGGCGGAACCAGTCGTCTACAGCAGGTGAGTCAGAGGCAGTGGTGTCCCACGGAACAAAGGGGGGTTGGTAGCCCAGAATGCACTGAAAAGGTGTGAGGCCCGTGGCGGAATGTCTGAGAGAGTTTTGCGCTATCTCTGCCCAAGGGAGGAACTGGCTCCAATCGGCGGGGTTGTGTGCGCAATACGCGCGCAGGAATTTTTTCAGTTCTTGGTTAGCGCGCTCGCATTGCCCGTTGGATTCCGGATGGTACCCTGACGAAAGACTCACTGAGGCACCCAGCTTCTCCATGAACGCCTTCCAGACCGCCGAGGTGAACTGCGGACCTCGATCAGAAAGGATGTCCTCCGGGATGCCAAAGAAGCAGAAGACGTTGTTGAAGAGGCTTTCCGCTGTCTGTAGAGCCGAAGGAATCCTGGCAAACGGGACGAAGCGCACCGCCTTGGAAAAGCGGTCCACAATCGACAGGATGGCGGTGTGTCCGCTGGAGAGCGGGAGGTCCACCACGAAATCCACAGCCACATGAGACCAGGGACGCTGGGGCACCGGCAGGGGATGCAGAAGGCCGGAAGGTAGAGTGCGCGGTGTCTTGCTTTGCGCACACACACTGCAGGACGATACAAACCGGTGAATGTCTTTACGCATCCCATTCCACCAATACCTGGCCGCGAGGAGTTGATGCGTCCGCGTTTCTCCGGGATGGCCTGAACAAAGGGAGACATGAGCCCATGTTATGAGGCGTTCGCGCAGACCGGGTGGAACGAATTTCTTACCCACTGGACAAGCCCTAGGGACGCGGGATCGGGCAAGGCGTGTGTCCAATTCCTGCTCGAAGTCCCACCGAACCGCGCCAAGGACGCACGAAGCTGGAAGGATGGGCTCGGGGTCCTCAGGACTGTCCGCAGCGGGGTCCAGGCTGCGCGAGAGCGCGTCAGCTTTGGTGTTTTTGGACCCAGGCCGGTATGTGATGGTGAACGCGAAGCGAGCAAAAAACAGAGACCAGCGAGCTTGGCGAGCGTTCAGACGCTTCGCGGATCGTAGATACTCCAAGTTCTTGTGGTCAGTGAGGACTGAAAACGGATGCTTGGCGCCCTCCAACCAGTGCCTCCATTCTTCCAGCGCCAGTTTTATGGCCAGTAGTTCACGATCACCCACATCGTAATTACGTTCCGCCGGAGACAGTTTGTGCGAGTAATAGGCAATAGGATGGAGCTTAGGGGGGTCGCCCAAGCGTTGTGATAAAACGGCCCCCACACCTACCGACGACGCGTCCACCTCCAGAACGAACGGGCGGTCCGGATCAGGGTGGCCCAGCACCGGGGCCCGCGAGAAGGCGGACTTGAGTGCGACGAACGCTTGCTCAGCCTCATCAGACCATCGGAGGACACCAGGAGCACCCCGCAGAAGCGACGTGAGGGGGGCTGTCAGACGGCTGAAGTATCGGATGAAGCGCCTGTAAAAGTTTGCAAAGCCCAGGAAGCGTTGCAGGTCCTTGATCCCTTTGGGTGTGGGCCAGGAGAACAGCGGAAACTTTGTGATCGTCCATGGCTACGCCAGCTGGAGAGATGACATAGCCCAGGTAACGGACGGACTGTGTATGGAATTCACACTTTCGGCTTTGATCCTCAGATGATGTGAGTGCATCGATCCAAGACCTTGCGAACGTGGGCTGTGTGAGTGTCGAAGTCCGGGGAAAAAACCAGGATGTCATCCAAATACACTAACACGAATCGTCCCAACATGTCCCGTAGCACATCGTTCACAAATGCCTGGAAGACTGCTGGTGCGTTGGCCAGCCCGAACGGCATAACCAAGTATTCGTAATGACCCGAGCTGGTGCTGAACGCCGTCTTCCACTCGTCCCCCGCTCTCACACGGATGAGGTTGTATGCGTTTCGGAGGTCCAGCTTGGTAAACCACTGGGCTTTGTGGAGGAGTTCGAGTGCAGACGGAACCAACGGGAGCGGGTAAGCATACTTGCGCGTGATAAGGTTGAGCTGGCGGTAGTCGATGGTGGGACGCAAGCCCGAGTCCTTCTTGGGGACGAAGAAGAAGCCGGCTGCTACCGGAGAGGTGGACGGACGAATAAATCCCAGGGCCAGGTATTCCGTGATGTAGTCCTGCATGGCTTTTCCTTCCGCTGGTGAAAGCGGGTACAGACGGGCCTTGGGTAGGTGTGCGTTGGGTAGCAGGTCGATAGCGCAATCATAGCTGCGATGAGGAGGGAGATGCGCCGGAACGCCCTCTCCGAACACCGGTGCCAAATCCCAATACTCCCGAGGCACGTTGCTAGGAAGCGGCGGATGATCAAGAACGGGGAGCGAGCTGGCCTGGAGTACCGGATTGCGTAGGCAGCGGAGCTGACATCCAGGGGACCACCGGAGGATTTCCCGAGCAGACCAGGAGATGAGAGGATCGTGTAGGCGGAGCCAGGGGAGGCCGAGAATGAGGTGATGAGCCAGGGATGCCACTGGAAACAGCTCGATGGACTCTTCATGGGTGGCACTTGTGCGAAGGCGCAACGGGACCGTGACACGAGAGAGCCGCCCAGTGCCTAACGGTTTACCGTCTGCTGTGGTGATGCGACGCTCGGTGGAAGGGGAACACAGGGGATCTTCCACTTGTTGACGAGGTGCTCCGCTATGAAGTTCCCCTGAGCTCCAGAGTCTATCATGGCTGTCAATGAGAGATCGGTATCAGATAGGTACAACCGAACAGACAGCGTAAAGGACGAACTGACATTAATCGAACTCACCCGGGTTGAGCGTGCCTTGGCCTGGGCACGCTCAATGGACGGCCTGCGGGCTGGAGCGACGTCGCAGCTGGGACGGCGATGACTGTCAGAGCCGCAGTAGCAACAGAGTCCCTGCTGGAAGCGGCGTTCGGTGGGTGAGAGATGCGCATCGGCAACCTCCATGTCCTCCGTGGGTGGTGAGGCCTCCCGAGCTGCGCGCGGAACAGAAGAGCGTGGAGCAGCCGGAGGCCTCGTGTCCAGAAGCTGATCCAGATGAATGGCCAGTGTGATGAGGTCGTCCAGGGGAAGGTCAAGGTCCCGGCCCACCAGTTCCTTCCTGAGGCCAGGACGCAGACCCTGATGGAATGCTGCGATTAGCGTAGGGGTGTTCCACTCACTTTGAGCCGCTAGGGTGCGGAAGTGGAGAGCGTATTCAGCCGCGGAACGACGTCCCTGGCGTGAACTCAGCAACAACTCGCTGGCCGAGCGACCCTCGCGGGGGTGATGGAACACCGCTCTGAACGCCGATTTGAAGAGGGCATAGTCCTTCACCACCGCCCCTTGCTGGGCCCAGACCGCGGTGGCCCAATACAGTGCACGGTGTGAGAGCAGGGAGATCACCAGGGCTATTCGGGCCTCATCCGAGCCCGGTGGGGAGTACGCGAAGTACAGTTCGCATTGTACCAGAAAGCCCTCACACCGATCCGGATCGCCATCGTACTTATCTGGAAGGGCGACTTTGTAGGTTGAGGGAGCGGCACGCGGAGGACTGTGAGGAAGCGGCACCGTTTCAGGCAGGGCCGCAGCAGCTGGCGGTGCTGTCAGCTGCGACATCCGTTGAGACAGCTCGTCGACCGTGGGAACCAGAGAACCCAGCGTGCGTTGGTTGTTGGCGAGTACCGTGACAACGCGGGCCACTTCCTCCAGCTGACTCCGTAGGTCTGCCAACCGTTGTTCCATCCGCTGAGCGGGATCGAGGTCGGATCCACCAACCGCTGTCTCCATAACAGGCTTCTCAAACTGTGACGAGAGCGGTGGGAATGCAGGAGACAAACGCGTGTTCAGTGGTATAAAGGTAGGCAATTTATTCACAAGTGCTGTAGCAGAGACTGGCAGAGCTAAACAGGCTTGGAACCTCGTTGAGAAGCGGCGTGCTGAGCTTCGCACGCCGCTTATATTAAGGCAGGTAACTACGCTCAGGTGTGAGGATCAGTATTCGGGAGAGGCGGAGTGTGGGAGCGTGCGAGCACGAGCGGTCGATCCATCCGTGGGCGTGACACGGTCATCCAGTTTACAGGCATCGCCCATTTTAGGCAAGCTACTCCAAATTATAGTTTAAAAATAGTAATAGCTCCTAAAATATTGTCCTATCTCGTCCTTTTCCACAACTTCATCCTGAAGCCCTTCTGAAAGAACCTTTGTACCCGTGGTGAATTAGTTTAATATGCAGTATGGGTGTCACAGTGGCGTATCCCTCACAGCTCCAACGTCTCTGGTGCGATCCTGGCCCCAGACTCCACCTGTGTGAATTTGTCCTCCCCATGTCCACATGGGTTTACTCTGGATGCTCTGGTTTCCTCCGACTGTCCAAAGACATGCATTATGTTAATTGATTATGCTAAATTGGCCCAATCTAGTTTTGAAGTAACTGTGTATCGAAGTAACCTTGTCTGTCATAAATAGCCATTGATGGTGAAAGTAACATTAAATAAACCAAACAAGCCATGCAGTAGTGTCAGTGAAATCCCCAAGGAACAGCAAATTGATAACGTTCACTCTACAGGGGTGATCAGCTATCCAATGCTACTTAAATATTTTAATCAATCAACATTTTAAACTGTTAATTTAACTTTGTGGAGGGTCTCACTGTGTAAATACAATTGGAAAAAGTAATTTATTTATTTATTTTTTAAACTTTCAGAGTGTACTGTCACAAAAGGTAACACTTTTGACATCAAATGATGATTCCTCGCTGCCATTCCACAGTGGCGAATGGACAAAGGGAAAAGGCTCATTTTCTCTCGGGGTTGTAAGTAATACATAGTGAATTTTGTATTTTGGTTACTTTATAATGACTAAATGACTGGTTGATTCATGACTGGTTGATTTTTAAACCAAAAGCTCATAGACAACTTACAACCGCAAATTAGAAAGAATTGGGACAGTATGGAAAATGCAAATTAAACCAAAAGAAAATGCAGAGTTCATTACGCTTCCTTTGACTTGTATTTTGTTGTAGTCAATATGAACCCCATATATTTCATGTTTTGTCTGGTCAGCTTCATTTTGTTTGTTAGTAAACATCCATTCCTGCATTTCAGGCCTGCAGGACATTCCAAAAAACAGTTGGGAGGGGCTCAATTCGGGATCAGTAATGAACATGATGAGTAACGAAATGGATAAACATTTTAATAATTTTCTTACACATTTGTTGATCAACTGGAGGTCCTCTGCCCACCTTTTGCTCCTCAAAGCCTCTCAAATCACGATTACAATCACCTTTTGACATATGACGTCTTTTAGTTTTTTTGCTTGTTTGTTTTTTTACCTCCATCAACTTTTTGGAGGCCTGAAATGCAGGAATGGATGTTTATTTACAAATGAAATGAAGCTGACCAGACAAAACATGAAATATCTTGGATTCATACTGTTTGCAATGAAATAAAAGTCAAAGTAAATGTAAGGAACAATGTGTTGGTTTTTCTAATTGCATTTTCCATACTGTCACAACATTTTTTCTGATTTGTATATGCTTGTAATTATTAAAAAGTAATACTTTACTAGCAACAGTATGTCAGTATATCAGGTCGTTCTCTGTAGTAAGGGAACACCATGTTCACTATCACGTGTCTGCTTGACAGTCACAAACCAAGCTTTTAAGACTAAACAACATGGTACCACTCGAGAGAGTCTTGTTGGGAACACCCACAACCCCCCTTTATTAAGCATTGCAATGCAACTACGATAATTTACTGGGAAGCATAAAGAAATGCATAATCTAGTAGATTTATTAAAGCTTCTATGGAGAAATGTTCAGACTGTGCAAAGACGGTCATAGAATACTTCCTTAAGGCAGTAAAGCAGCCACGAATGCTAGTAAAAGTGCAGGGTGTGAGGGTAAGGAATGGGAGGAAATATTGTGGAGAGAGGGCTGAGATTGGGTTAGAGAAGGAAAAGGAGGGGGACAGGAGGGCTGGGAATAGAACTGAGCATAATACTGTTATCAGAGATCCTCTCTTCCAAGGTCTTCTGTGGCTTTGGCTGTAGTGCTCTTAACCAACCACACTGCTCAGCAGGATCTCACCCTCCCCACAACTCCAATTGGACGTGTAGCATCCCAGCACCTCAAAGTCAAGTAAACAAGCCTGGCTCTCACCTGAGTCTTCACAGGAGTCTGGTGATGGAAGAAAGCTACATGAACAGCCCTGCCAGGCTTTAGCAGAGCAAAACAAACAACCTCGATAGCAGGACACAGAACGAGAGAATTACTGGAGTCTCTGAAACAGAATGATGATGAAGCCAGCGTGGATGTTGATGCTGAGCTTCACATGGTTAATGGCACGTGCAGAGACCATGCATTTAAGATCTTCCTGCTTAGCTAATGGGACCACTCGCTGCTTTTTCTGTCTCGGCAGCAAAGTGCATCAGTTTCCACGCCACATACCGAAGAATACTACATATGTGTGAGTACAAATGCACAACTACACGCATGTACTGCGGTCCTTCATACAGACCAGAAACATGTTAATTAAGCTGTGAAGTCTTTAAAGGTATACTCCAAAGTTTTCCAAACTAAAGTTCTACCTACTGCACGTGTAGCCCATGTGTAAGTACCATGGACAATCATTTTGAGAAAAATCAGAAAATCTATTTCCTCTCATTCACGTGCTATTGACGTCCAAAGACAGATGTTGAGGTAGCAAATAAATGTCTAGGACCAACATTTTTTGTTAAATGCTTTCATTAGTTAAAGGTAATTGTCAATCTGATTAGACATTCTTTCATTTACATCTAAGCATTTGGTAGACACTCTTGCACATAGCCGCTTACAGGTGTGCAGGAAGGCGGTTTAATTGGGAATGCCAGCCGAATGTAAGGTTGTGGGGGGGGTGTGCACCCACAGAGGGACTAAACTAAATGGCCTAAACAATGACTGTGTTGTAAGCATGAATAGTAAATTACAGGGGCTTAATAAACACGCTGCATATGGGCAGTCCAACCATTTGCCGTCTTACCTGGAATGGCTTTGCGTTCTGTGGTGTTGCATGAAGTGGCCAAACTTGTAGGAGTTTTTGCATTGCTGAAATTGAACCTTGGGGCTTCTGGTCTGTAATCCATTACTTTAACCGCTGCACCACCACAGTCCCTTTCAGAGGTAAGACTACATTTTCAGATGAGAAAGTTTAAGATGCAGTCATGCGGTGCATAGCAAAACCAAGCCCAGCATGGTGGTGACCCGGGTTTACAATCAGGTTGGGGAAAAATGCAGGCACAATTGGTTGTGCCTGAGGGAGAGATGGCTGGTCAGGTGATCATCCCTCAACAACCCTGACCAGATAAAGCATTAAAATGTGAAATGAAGGTTGTGTTATCAGCATGTACATCATGAACATTATAGGGAGACTGGATGTATCTGCATTGTCTAATCCTAAGAATCCTATACAGTGGTGCTTGAAAGTTTGTGAACCCTTTAGATTTCTAAATTTCTGCCTAAATATGAGCTAAAACATCAAGTAGTAAAAGTAGATCAAGAGAACACAATTAAGGAGAACCTGAAATCTTAATCTTGGTCATTTACAGTTGTATGAAAAAGTTTGTGCACCCCTGATAATTTTCATGATTTTATTTTATAAATCATTGGTTGTTCAGATCAGCAACTTGAGTTAAATATATCATATAGCAGATGAACACAGTGATATTTGAGAAGTGAAATGAAGTTTATAGGATTTACAGAAAGTGTGCAGTAATTATTCAAACAAAATTAGGCAGGTGCCATAAATTTGGGCACCCCAACAGAAAAAATTACATCATATTTAGTAGATCCTCCTTTTGTAGAAATAACAGCCGCTAAACGCTTCCTACAGCTTCCAGTCTGGATTCCTGGTTGAAGGTGCTTTGGACCATTCTTCTTTAGAAACATCTCCAGTTTCAGTCAGGTTTGATGGTTTCCGAGCATGGGCAGCCCACATTTTCAGTAATATGCATGTCTGGGGACTGAGATGACCATTCCAGAACGTTGTACTGGTTTCCTCTGCATGAATGCCTAGTAGATTTTGAGCAGGGTTTGGGGTCGTTGGCCTCGGTGCAACTTTGTCACTGATTCTTGAACATTGTTCTCAAGAATCTGGAGATATTAACTGGGAATCCATGCGACCCTCAACTTTAACAAGATTCCTAGTACCTGCACTGGCCACACAGTCCCACAGCATGATGGAACCGCCACAAAATTTTACTGTGGGTAGCAAGTGTTTGCCTTGGGATGCTGTGTTC
The DNA here is from genome assembly GCA_025084515.1 of Ancistrus triradiatus. NCBI lineage: Eukaryota > Metazoa > Chordata > Actinopteri > Siluriformes > Loricariidae > Ancistrus > Ancistrus triradiatus. Next base: position 234,084 of record JAJAGP010000838.1, on the reverse strand, counting down.
TTTTTTCTGCTCCTTGTTATGTCCAAATAACTCAATTTTAGTTTTCCATCAGTACACAGCACTTTTATTCCAAAATGAAGCTGGATTGTCCAAATGTGCCGTAGCACACCTCAAGTGACTCTGTTTGTGGCGTGTCTGCAGAAAAGGGCTTCTTCTGCTTCTGCATTCTCTCCCATACAGCCTCTCCTTGTGCAAAGTGCGCTGTATAGTTTGAACGATGAACAGTGACACCATCTGCAGCAAGATGAGGTTGTAGGTCTTTGGAGGTGGTCTGTGGCTTGACTATGACTGTTTTCTCACCATCCTTCGCCTCTGCCTATCTGAGATTTTTTCTTGGTCTGTCTGCCACTTCGGGAGTTCCTTAACTAGAACTGTGCCTGTGGTCTTCCATTGCCTCACTATGTTCCTCACAGTGGAAACTGGCAGCTGAAAATCTCTGAGAGAGCTTTTTCCCTTTCCCTGAACCATGATGTTGAACAACCTTTGGTTTCAGGCCATTTGAGAGTTGTTTTGAGGCTCCCATGTTGCCACTCTTCAGAGAAGATGCAAAGAGGAGAAAAACTTCCAATTGGCCACCTTAACACTTTCTCATAGTTGGATTCACTTGTGTATGTAGATCAAGGGTCAATGAGCTTACAAAACAAATTTTGTGTTCCAATAATTAGTGCTAAAGGTATTCAAATGACAAGGGTGCCCAAATTTATGCACCTGCCTAATTTTGTTTGAATAATTACTGCACATGTTTGAATAATTACTGCACACTTTCTGTAAAACCTATAAACTTAATTTCACTTCTCAAATCTCACGGTGTTCATCTGCTATATGATATATTTACCTGAAATTGCTGAGCTGGACAACCAATGATTTATAAAGAAAAAATCATGAAAATTATCAGGGGTGCCCAAACTTTTTCATACGACTGTATTTTGAGGTTATCACACATCTGAGAGTGGCGAAAGTATGTAAACCTTTGCTTTCAGTATCTCGTGACCCCATACTGCACATTCCTCCCTACAGAACAGCTTCAGCTCTGCGATGTTGGTGGGGTTCCTCTAATGGAACTGCTCACTTCAGGTCCTTAACAAACATTTCTACTGGATCTAGCTTCATGAGTTGTGAAGTACTTTGACTTACAACTTATCACATTTTTATTTAAACATGTTCTGTTTATTTTTTGTTTAACTTCTGTTTATGTAAACTATTACTATAAACGTATGTATTAGATAACTTAGTTTAATACTGACATAATAACATCTAGGCTGCACTACCATTTCCCTTTTTGAGTCCTTGATCCTCCCAAGGTTCCTTCCTTAACTTTAGAGATTTTTTTCCTTGCCAGTATCACCCTAGGCCTTGCTCAGTTAGGGATTTCGACCTATTTAATACTAAATACTAGAAAACTGTAAAGGTACTTTGCGACAATGCTCCATTGTAAAAAGTGCTATTGCATTATTTAGCAGACGCCCTTATCCAGAGCGACTTACAATTGGGTACAGTCCTTACAATCCAAGCAATTGTGGGTTAAGGGTCTTGCTCAAGGAGCCAACAGTGGGCAGCTTGGCAGAGGTGGGATTTGAACCCTGGACCTTCTGGTCCAGAGTCCAGTAACCTTAACCACTAGGCTACCACAGTCCCTACATAATGTGATAAATTTCTTATTCTGGGATGCAGTGTGAAGTGAATAACATTGACAGTGTGATGTTGTGGGCAATATTCTGCTGGGAAACATAGGGTCCAGGCTTTCATGTGGCTGTTACTTTAACATATACCACTTTACCCTAAATATTGTTGGCAGAATAAGTATACTCTTCATTGGTAGTGGTATTCCTTAATGGCAGTGATCTCTTCAGTGGTCTTGTGGACTTGTGGCAGTACAATATTAGGCAGGTGGTTTTAATGTTATGGAGATAATTTTATGTAAACTTCAACTATATATCTATATCTATATATCTATATCTATATATATATATATATATATATATATATATATATATATATTATATATATATATATATATATAATATATATATATATATATACGCATATACAGAGACTGAGGGGGAAAATAAATCCAGTATTTGCTTAAATTGTTTGTCTCTAATACTACATGTTACTAATACTGATAACGCAATTCATATGAAGCAAAATATGAATGTACAGTACTAAAAACCTTAAATAAGATTTGTTATTGTTTTCAAGCCACTTGTTGCTCTTGGGGTCAATGACTGCTTGACAATTTGACTGACAGCTAAACTACTCTGCTGTTGTAAATCGCAAAACATATATTTTGCAATCTCAAGGCTGTTGTACACCACACACAACTCAGCCTTGAATTAAAGGGGTGGATAAGGCTGTTTTTCATGCATCGCAAGACATTAAGGCTTGTTTTTCCCCCTCGTGAATCCCTCTCTGCGAGCCTCATCAAGCATATTCAGCATATTTGCTGGGGAAAATGAGACAAAAAAGGAGCGTGAGAGATTGAGAAGAAAGCACATGGCCCTCACAGTCTCATTAAGACTGGGAGGTTTGTTTTGGATTCTAATTTTGATGTTGGAGCTGTTTGCAGTCAGACAGGATGAGGTCACGCCGAAGACATCGGCCGTTTTAGCTCAGATTGTCACTGCAGGACAGTTTCTAGGTTTTTGATCCAGTGGTTCCTCAAGCTGCCCAGTCCACAGTGGAGTGAAAGTCCAAAATAGAACTTGATGTTCAGATGGCCTGGTTACTTTTTAGTTGAGCAATTTTTGGGCAAGTGGGGTAGCCCAGCAGCATGTGTCGGAGCTACACGAATTTGCTACTTAGCTGGAACATGCAGTCCCGAGCTTGATAGGAGCTGATACAGAAGGCACGGAGCTGCAGATGGCTTCCCTCATTGTCAATATCTTAACCACAAAAAACAGGCACATTCCTAGACTGCCACTAAGCTCCGAGTCATGGGAATTTTCTGATAAATTTTACTGGACTCATTCTGCTTCTAAAAATTAAGTCAGAGGGAGCAAAATGAAAAATAGAAAATTCGAACAAATGTATGTAGACGCCCCCTTTAATTAGTGAGACCTGTTAGGATTCAGAATATAGAGCATACAGGTATGGAATCTCCATAGACAAAATGGTGGCAGTAGAATAGGTTCGACTGGACAGTCAGTGACTCTGTCTCGTACAGAACTGTTTGCAAAACCCTGCGATGGATCGTTTATTTTTGGCATGGATTCCACAAGATGCTGGAAACATTCCTTTAAGATTCTGCTCCACCTTGACATAACTGATGATGTCCAGTACTGGGTAGAAGTCTTAGTCTACCATTAGCTAGCTGTTTTAGTAATGGTATAATGACCCTATTTAACATGTTGTCAATGATTGGACCCAAAATTTTGGATTTGTCACTCCATAATACTTTGTCACTGACCATTCCAAACTTTGTGAGTGTCAATCTTGGCGTCTTCCCCTTGTTCCCCTTCCAAAAAGTGGTGTCTCGGCCACTACCCTTCCAAAAAGATCATACCTGATCAAGCATCTTCTCAGTTTAAATTAAAAACACCTTCTTCTGTTGACCAATGCTTATGTGTACCACGTTATTCAACCATTTGTACTATTATTGGGGTCACTGTCTGTCTGGAGAGTCCAATTATCACCACAAAAACCATAACATTCCTTCTCAAAATGGCTTGGTAATTCTGTGAATCCATGATGCTCAAACACCCCCACATCATCACTGACCAACCTCCCTCCATGCTTGACCATGTGGTTAGTAGTCTTTTGGTCATAAGCCTCACCTTTCTTCCACCAGAAACCACTGCTCCATGTGGCCAAACAGTTCCAGTTTTATGTTGTCCTTCATTCAACTATGTCCCAGAACACTGCGGTCCTATCTAAATTCCTTCAGGCATATTCCATTTGACCCTTCTTGTGTTTCTTGGACAAGAGAGGGGTGTATGGTGGAGTCCGCCCATTAAGTCCTTTGTCGTTAAATGTCCTGCTTATGGTTGACACCGACACAGCCTGCATCAAGTCTTCCTGTAAGTCTTTTGCAGTAACACTGGGGATGTAACGGCTAAGGCCACTTGGCAAAGTTCTGGGCTTTCTCCCATGGCCAGGCATGTTTGCTGGTGTGCCAAGTTTTAAACTTTAATACAATCCTCGCAATAGTGTTTCTAGGAATGAGTCCCTTAGATATAATTCTATACCCATTGTCCTTTTGGTGCAATTACATTATCTCTTTCAGCTTTTGTGACAGCTTTTATGATTGCAACACACCTTGAGCACATCTCTTTATCTAAACACATCACAGCTGATGCAGATTAAGGGTCGCTTTTGAGTTCCCAATGGGTTAATCATGTTTAATCCAACTACAGGTTAAATGGATTAGCAGATTTTTAAATGAGCAGTATTATATAAGGGTTGAATTATGGTGACATGGCTTTAGTAACCAAATATCCTGCTACTGTAAAATATTACAGAAGTAATTAAAATATCTATTTGTGTGTTTGGATTTGACACATGGCAAAACTGAATTTTACTCGTCTTCATAAAGGTGTGCCCAACAACATTCTGTCCTCTGTCATACTCCAGCCTTTTAGTACTTTCTTTGTACTCCAGTACTTTCCTTGGCTTGCACAGGAACAATCGATGCCACTCATACCTAGGCCAGTTTAGAGCTGCTAATCCACCTACTGGTATGGTTTTGAGAGGTGGGAGGAAACTGGTACACCCAGAGAAACCCACCAGTGTAACATAAGGGTACCTCTGGTGTACTATGCTCATCACACAGACCACTGTTTCTCAATCCTAGTCCTGCCACCCCACCGCTCTGCACAGTTTAGCGCTTCTCCTGTTTAAACACAAACACTTTAACTCGATAACGGGCTTGTTAATGAGCTGAGTAGTTGGATCAGGTGTGTTGGGTGCAGGAAAACACTAAAACAAGGGGTGCCAGGACCAGGATTGAGAAACACTGACACAGACCCAGGCCCTGCTCAAAGGAAAGGGAAACTTTCAAGAAACGCACATCCAGAACACACACAGTGCAGCTGAAACCTCAGCATGCCAGAGGTGACCAAACACGGATGTTCAGCACTGCAAACCAGTACTGTACTGCTGCGTATCAGCTCAGCAGCAGACCCCAGGTTCACAATCCTGAAGCACTCTGAAATTAAAGCTCATCTGGCCACAAGTGGGATGTGAACCAAAGTATTCAAAGTGCATTCCGTCTATGGCACGGTTCAGTTATGTTCCCCAGACACTGAAGCTCAAATCTACAGCCTCTTGGGGCCGTTAAGTTTGGGTGGATGGTCTGCCGGCTCCAAATGTTTGGGTTGTGCTGCTTATGCATCGCAGATGTGTGTTTCCTGGATGTTTCTGCCTCGCCAGAGGCACCCAAGTGTCAGTTCTCCTTGGGGTTGGGCTGAGTCTGCCAGCTGAGATGTAGAACAACATACCAAACTTCAGACAGTGACCAGAGGCAAGAATCCAACCAGCAATTAATGGAATAATCTGTCATTTATCAAACGAACCTGTTTCATGGCTCTGACTATATGCTTATATATGCTTTATATTTATTTATATATCTCTATATATATATATATCTATATATATATATATATATATATATATATATATATATTATATATACTCACACATACATAAACTCCGCCATGCTCTGCCGTTACAATAAACAACACTTTGTATATTTACTGAAAAATGACTGTGGTATATCTTCAGTCCTTCCCATAAATCAGTTTTACTGGAAAACAAACAGGACAGCCAACACTAGCTCACTCTGTCAGCAAAGCTGTGTCGTTGAGAAAATTATGAAACACAACCCTGCTGTCTTCATCTAACAGAAGCAGGTAAAGTTTGCACTGGCAGTCCAGCTGAATTGTTTTCACATCATTGTCTTGTGCTGATTGGGAAAATGTATCACACTTTCTCATTTTAACATAATGGAAACGTTTCCACTCGCACTCTGCTTTGGCAAATGAAGTTCCCTACTGTGCCGGACAAGGTCCATTGCTTAAGCTCCTTGTTTTTCCGTGAAATTCATTTTGTGTTATCTCTGTAGCACTAATTGCCAGGTGCCCACAGATTGAATATGCTGTAACAAGTGCTTTATGATGGTAGCCTTATTTCAAGTTTAAACTTACACAACACATTCATGATTATGTTTTGCTTTTGGTTAATTCACTTACAAGGGACACATCACAAGCAAATATTGTTACCAAAAAGTAATGAATGTAAGGTCTTGATACATGCTCAATGAATCCAGGTAAGAAAATCCAAGAAGTTGAATCTGTTCATCTGGACATAGCTTTTTGTTGGAGAAACGTTTCGTCACTCATCTAATGACTTCTTTTCAGTCTCAGCAGTTTGAAAACTTCCCCCATCTTATATACAAGCAGCCCTTTGCATAACGACTGTACCAGCACCATTGCATAACAATGGACCGGTGATCAGTTTAATATGCAGATTGACATATCCATTAATGACAATGCCCATTCACACAGGATTGGGGAAGGGCTGCGATGGCTCCCTCCATTGTAAGATGGTGAGAGGTGTACTCTGAGGCCCCCCCTCCTCGTTCAGGGATGGACGTTCCCTTTTTTACAAAAATGGCTTCTTTTACTCCACGTTCAAACCATCGTTCCTCCTCCCTATCAAGGATCTGCAAGTCTTCATCCTTGAAGAGTTGCCACTGCCTGTATAGGTGGGTGTAAACCGCAGAGTCCTGACCTGATGAGGTAGCTCTTCTATGTTGGTGCCTCCGTTTCGCCAGTGGCTGTTTTGGTTTCCCCCGATGTACAATTCCTGGCAATCCTCTTTGGCACTTCAGAGCGTACACTACATTAACCTGTTTGTGTGCTGGGGACCTGATCCTTGGGGTGGGACCAGTTTCTGGGCGAAGCGTGTTTTGGGGTTTTGAAAGCCACTGAGTGACCGGTGTTTGGCAAATATTTGCGTCTCAATTGTTCCGATGTTCCTGCCACATATGGAACGCAACACCACTGGTTTAGTGCTTAGACCTGCAGTTTTGTTCCTCCTCTCGTCGATCTGCTTTGGAGCACTGTTTGAGTGTCTTACCGGCTTTGACAACGGCCCAGTTCGGATAACCACATTTGCCCAGGGCCTGCTTAATGTGAGATTTATCTCTCCATCCTTGGCCGCTGTGTCCAGTCAGGACACTGTCTGCTTGCTCGGTGGTACAGTGTCCTGATGACTCCTAGTTTTGTGCTCCAGTGGATGATGAGAGTCAAACCTTAAGTACTGATCCGTACGTGTTGGCTTACGGTAAACATCGACTTATCAAACTCGTCCCCCATCTCCAATCACAACCCCTCACAATCCAAGAAGGCTAACCTGCTGTTCTTTCACATCCTCCCTGGTGAACTTAATGATGTTTGGTCCACTGAGTTGATGTGGTCGGTGAAATGTGGCACTTCCTGAGATTTAATAATTTTAAACCCAGGTGTCATCCACATATCTAACCAATGGCTGGGGTGGTGATCCTGAATAGGATCTTAGTGCCTTCTTTTCCACTTCTTCCATCCCATATACAGGTTGGCCACGATGGGTGAAACTGGGGAGCCCATGGCGCACCCATGTTTCTGCCTATAGTAACTGCTCTTCTGTATGGGTGAAATGGTGGATTGAAAGGTAAGGTGTCAAAATTACGTGAGTCAGTCTAATTTGCAGAGCTTGTCCCTTCTTAGGTCATAATATAATATAATATTATATATAATATACAGCTACAGTGTGTACCTGTGGAAGACTTACAGGAAACGTTTGAAAAAAACCTCTGTCATTGCCAACAAAGGTTATGTTACAAGGTATTGAGTTGAACTTTTGTTATTGACCAAATACTTATTTTTCCATCCCCATAATTTACAATTAAATTCTCTTTAAAAATCCTACAACGTGATTTCCTGGATTTTTTTTTCTCATTTTTGTCTCTCATAGTTGAAGTGTAGCTATGATGAAAATTACAGAACCCTCTCTCATCTTTCTAATAGGTGGAGAACTTGCACAATCAGTGGGCTGACTAAATACTGTTTTGCCCCCCACTGTATACAACAGGTAGTTCTGACCTGATCTCATTGGTTGAGAAGACTTCTCACTGATGCTATTTGTGATAGCGGCACGGGCTTTTTCACATCAAAACAGTATGAATCACTCTGCTGATGTGTTGCCAAGTAATAACTTTATAAATCTTTATGCACACAAACATGAGACTTATACAAACAATGCAATAACCCTAATAATCTTACTGAATTTAATTTCTAATTTCATTTTAAGTTCTTTTTTCCTTTCACCTGATCTATAATCCATATGGTTTTTGTAGCATACAGTGTTAGAGCAGGGTAGGTGTTTCTGTTGTGTAGCAACAACGCATTTGTTGAGGACCTACTTTTTGGCAGAAGGTATTCACAGTATTACAGCATATTTTGTATGAAATTCAGGGCTTATTTGATTTTTGTTTCTTTATTTTGTTGTGAACAACTTGAACAACAGAACGCCCGAGATCATGTGTGATCATGAATAACATCGTGGTTGTGATTATCTAGGGCACTTTCCTTTGGCTCATCCCTGCAACCAAATCACAGCTGCGTGGTGATGTTATTAAATATAGAAGAATAGAATATTTAAGCAATATAACACAAGAGAGAGTGTGTTATCAAGAATAACGCCATGGCTGTGATATGGTCGCAGGTATGAGCCGAAGGCAAAGACTAAAACTATTTTTAGGACTAAAACTAAACATAACTTTCTATTGTCCAATTTTGTTGGGCTTGTGTGAACTGTAGACTCAGTTGCTTATTCTTAGCCGACAGGAGTTGCATCTGGTGTGATCTTCTGCTGCTGTAGCCCATCTGCTTCAAGGTTTGACTTGCTGTGCATTCAGAGATTTTGAATACTTCAGATGTAACAAGTGCTTATTCAGTTGCTCCTGCCTTTCTATCAGTTCAAACCAGTCTGGCCATTTTCCTCTGACCAAGGTAATTTTCCCAAAGAACTGCTGCTCACTGGATATTTTCTCTTTTTTGGACCTTTCTCTGTAAACTCTTGACATGGCTGTGTGTGAAAATCCCAGTAGATCAGCAGTTTCTGAAATCTCAGACCAGCCCATCTAACACCAAACATGCCATATTGAAAGTCACTTAAATCATTTTTCTTCCCCATTCTGATGCTCAGTTTGAACTTCAGTAGGTCATCTTGACCATGTCTACATGCCTAAATGCATTGAGTTGATGCCATGTGATTGGTTGATTTAGATGTTAGTGGTAACGAGCAGTTGAACAGGTGTAAGTGTATGTGTAGTATATGTAAGTAATAGCAATTTAAAACAAATGACGTTCATTTGACCTACATAAAGACTCTCTAATAAATGTGCATATACTGTAAGTGGTAAATATGGTGGTTTAAATCAAGGATAGATTACAAAAAAAAATGTGACTGATGCAATCATTTACTTAAGCAGTAATTATCCATCAAATAATCATCAAAGAGAAACCGGTAACACCTTTAATTTAAGTCTGGATAAAGCACTAATAAATGTTTTAATAATTCAACTCCCTAAGCGGGGTGTCGGTCCACCACAAAATTCTGTAACTATACCACCTGGCCTTCAAATTACAAGCTCAGCCTAGGGTCCGAACTCGGGTCTGCAGGAACTGTTGTTTCCAGCAGCTGACTCCCATCCTCAAGCCATAGGAGCTGTTAATGTCCAGTCTAATACACCTAAAATAAATCTTGCCAAATCAACTTTGAATTCGGCCTGTAAAGGTTTTTGTGATACTGCAAATAAAGGTTGGTTATTAATCACTGAATAATCAGCCCTTTGTTTCTGATCAGGGAGATCAAGCTGACTCAGGTAATCGTGTTTCCAACTCGAGCCATCTCATCATTTCCTGACCTCAAGAGAATGTGAGTAAATATTTATTACATCGAGTGATGTTATGAGTGTTAGAGAGCGGTGCTAACAGATGAGCATTTACATCCACTAGGAAAGTCTGGTATAATAGCGTTCCTATATAATAAAGATTTTAAAAAATAATCATAGTATGAGAAGTGATGAGCCCAACCAAAATATTGTAGACCATGAATGATGGCTTGATTTTATGTGGAAACTCGCATACATTTGCTGTATTTAGTCTTGATTGAACTGTTTAGTCTTTACTATGGAAGGGGGACAAAACACATGAGATATGAATTACAGAAATATAGCAGCAGGCTGAATCGCACACGATCCTTGGTTTTAAAAAGTGAACTTACAAAACAAAGAAAAGACTTTGTGAAATGGTTTGTTTGGTTAACATTACACTCTCCTAAGATCATTTAAGAGAGAGTAGGTGTCTAGTGGTTATGTAAACTGTACCTTCTTGCAACTAAATTAGGCTTTTAGCACTTTCCTTGCTGCTGCTGTTTGTGTTGTGCTTGATGGCTATGTGAAATGATCATTAGAACTGTTATCACTCTCGCAGTATGGTGTCTGAGAACGGTGCCCTCCAGCGGATTGAAGCCTATGCATTTGCAAACCTAAGTGAACTAGAAGAGATGTAAGTTTTAACTCTCCAAGACTCATCAAATTATACCATCATAATAGTGAGGTTTAATACTTACACTACATCAACATGTGGATCTTTTAAGTCTCACATAATCACATTTAAACCTATTCATATTTATGGGGAATTGGTTCCCAATAATAGTTCCAGTATTCTAGGAAGAATTTCCAATAGACATTGGAACAAAACTACAGGGATCAGCTCTATTAATTAAGTTGAGTGGAAATGTTGGGTGAGAAGGTATGAACTACAGCAGACACCCATGTCATTCTCCTGGCATCCACCAAACGCATTTTTCTATACACCACTGTCCTCTGCCTGTCACTGCATATGGTGATTTCAGCCTATTTGTGTGGTTTCTCAGCCTGTGGAAGTCCAACGCATGAAGTTCTTGATTAAAACATTAATCTACTGTTGGGCAGTCATGACTTAGTGTTTATGGCAGGGGTGTACAAAGCCCGGCCCTAGGGCCAAATGCAGCCTGCGGACAGATTTTAATTGGCCTGCGGCATCACTCTTAGGAATACATTATTAGTGGCCCACCGACACGTATACTATAACCAACTATAAAGCTGTCAAACAAGACGCATATAATGTAGTCGAGGACACCTCACCCCTTACAATAGTTTCTAGTGGGCTGTCTCTTCTGGCATGTTGTAGCATCTGGTTTGAACTTTCACACAAGCACTATTTGTACAATGTTAAATGTATTTATTTGGTTATGTGACTTTAGAAATACAGGACTTGCTTTGTTATTGAGTTCCATAGGTCTTGTAATGCATAGCACCCAAGTAATAAAATGCAGTTGAAATGCCCTCGGAAGTCACTCGACATGTTTTAAAGGCGATGTTAATTAGCCTAAATAATCTACAGCAAGTTGTGGTATGTTTCACTGTTTTGATATCCTGCTGCAGTTATTGCGCTAAAGTGAAATTCCATAATTAAAACATATTAATTGTTCTGCAGGTTTGTATTTTTTCATATTTTGAATACAGTGTTTTGAATAATTGATGTATAGTTTGGAAAGGGAGACCAGCCCTTAGGAGTTTTGATTTGGTCCAATCCGACCCCCTTTGAAAAAACTTTGGACACCCATGTTTTAAGGTATGGAATAATAATCACAAAGCTATAGAGTTCCCAGGCTGCCAAACTGCTACTTACTCAAGGTTCAACACAGTTGTAAGGAGCTCTGGATAGGGCATGTGCTAAATGTTGTAAATGTAATGTGCCATAATGTAAGACTGTTGCTCTCAGTGGCAGTTTTTAACATAGTAGTGAGTGTTGTAATTGAGACAAACAGTTTTAAGTAGCTACATGACTGTCCCTAGACCTTAACACTACACTATACAAAAACAGCACTGGGCACTCAGGTGGTGCATTTGTAATATGCTAGTCCACCATCATGGATCAAGTCCCAGTGATGCCTTCAAGAGAGGTCACTGATTCTTTAGTATGACCCATTGTATTGCCAGTGTCTATGGACATACAGTACTGTGCAAAGGTCTTAAGCCACCATTACAGTTGTTGTGGTAGCAATAGTAAAATGACCATACACAACAATTTCTTTGTGAGCTTATGCATGTCTTAGCCTTTTCAGCTTGTTCCCCTTTCAAAAAACAATTGCTTTCTAATAAAGAAACATAGAAATAATGATATATGGTCATTATACCTTTACTAAAAGCAATGCTATACCCAGTCTAATGGTGGACTAAGGCTTTTGCACAGTACTACACGAATGTGTCCAGTGAGTGTTTCAGAAATAGCAAACTCACCACCAGTGTGTCCACACAATTTTGGCCAGGTAGTTTCACTGGATAAAAGCAAATGAAAGCAAAACATCATTATCAACAAATGATCACATTACTTTCTATGTATTACATTTGTATTAAAGGTCTGTACTGATTAAACTCATTTTCTACTAACAGAACTATCACTAAATCAAAAGACCTCGTCAGTATGGACAAAGATACATTCTGGGGACTTCCAAAACTGAGATATCTGTGAGTATCACTTTGCTGATTTCCTGTAAGTTTCTGTATTCTTCTGCAGGGTAAAGGGAGTGGATTCTCTTGGGACTCGGAGCTGTGTGTTAATAGTCACGTAAAATCTCAACAGAAGACACAGTGACCCAAGCACAGATTCTCACAGCAAACTTGGTCTACAAAATGTAAATGGTATACTGGTCCTTCTCAAAAAATTTGCATATTGTGATAAAGTTAATTCTTTTCTGTAATGTAATGATAAAAATTAAACTTTCATATATTTTAGATTCATTGCACACCAACTGAAATATTTCAAGTCTTTTATTGTTTTAATACTGATGATTTTGGCATACAGCTCATGAAAACTCACAAAATTAGCATATTTCATCCGACCAATAAAAGAAAAGTGTTTTTAATACAAAAAAAGTCATTATGTTCAGTTATGCACTCAATACTTGGTCGGGAATCCTTTTGCAGAAATGACTGGTTCAATGCGGCGTGGCATGGAGGCAATCAGCCTGTGGCACTGCTGAGGTGTTATGGAGGCCCAGGATGCTTCGATAGCGGCTTTAAGCTCATCCAGAGTGTTGGGTCTTGCGTCTCTCAACTTTCTCTTCAGAATATCCCACAGATTCTCTATCGGGTTCAGGTCAGGCCAATTGAGCACAGTAATACCATGGTCAGTAAACCATTTTCCCTACAGTGGTTTTGGCACTGTGAGCAGGTGCAGGTCGTGCTGAAAAAATGAACTCTTCATCTCCATAAAGCTCTTCAGCAGATGGAAGCATGAAGTGCTCCAAAATATCTCTGATAGCTAGATGCATTGACCCTGCCCTTGATAAAACACAGTGGACCAACACCAGCAGCTGACATGGCACCCCCCAGACCATCTACACTACAGACCATCACTGACTGTGGTACTTGACACTGGACTTCAGACATTTTGGCATTTCCTCTCCCCAGTCTTCCTCCAGACTCTGGCCCCTTGATTTCCGAATGACATGCAAAAATTTTGCTTTCTTTCGAAAAAGTACTTTGGACCACTGAGCAAACAGTCCCAGTGCTGCTTCTCTGTAGCCCAGGTCAGGCGCTTCTGCCGCTGTTTCTGGTTCAAAAGTGGCTTGACCTGGGGAATGCGGCACCTGTAGCCCATTCCTGCACACGCCTGTGCACGGTGGCTCTGGAATCGGCCCTTCTCCACAATCCTCCTCAGGGTCCGGTCACCTCTTCTCGTTGTGCAGCGTTTTCTGCCACACTTTTTTTTCCTTCCCACAGACTTCCCACTGAGGTGCCTTGATACAGCACTCTGGGAACCAGCTATTCGTTTCAGAAATTTCTTTCTGTGTCTTACCCTCTTGCTTGAGGGTGTCAATGATGGCCTTCTGGACAGCAGTCAGGTCGGCAGTCTTACCCATGATTGCAGTTTTGAGTAATGAACCAGCTGGGAGTTTTCAAAAGCCTCAGGAATCTTTTGCAGGTGTTTAGAGTTAATTCGTTGATTCAGATGATTAGGTTAATGGCTCGTTTAGAGAACCTTTTCATGATATGCTAATTTTTGTGAGATAGTTGGGGTTTTCATGAGCTGTATGCCAAAATCATCAGTATTAAAACAATAAAAGACTTGAAATATTTCAGTTGGTGTGCAATGAATCTAAAATATATGAAAGTTTAATTTTTATCATTACATTACGGAAAATAATTAACTTTATCACAATATGCTAATTTTTTGAGAAGGACCAGTATTAAATTCACTAAATCTACTTGAATGTGTGCTTTCAGGACTATTTCAAACACAGGTCTCACAGTGCTTCCTGACTTCTCCAAGGTCCAGTCTGCTGCTCTTGAATTTCTGTTGTATGTATGCATTTTTTTCATAGTCCTCATTTATTATTATGCACTTTAGTCAGGATTTTGTCTTTGTGGTCTTGTGGAATATATGGAAGCATTTCAGAGAGTGGGGTGCTTGGGTGATGCCACAGCAATTCACAAGCCCATCATTTCTGGTGACCCAGGTTCAAGTCCCTATTGTGCCTTCCGGCAGAGTCAGGCATCGCCAGTTATCGGTCTGTGTGATGCCAGAGGCCGGATGAAGCAGAAACCCCTTCCAAGTCCTGAGTGATGATCTGAACTTGAACTCTGGGATTGGCTCCAGACACCCCATGAGCACTGACCAAGATAACCCAGGGCCAACCCAAGAAAATAAATTAACTGAATCCATTAATAATAATCATAAATGTTAGATGCTACAGTGTGTAGTTCATTTTGAAGGACTGCTCGCTCCCTCACTAGAGATGTGCTGTGAGATGAGATGAGAAATGTGTTTAAGCTAAATACCTAATATTAGCTTGGTAGCTATAGTCCATCAGCCACAAAGCTACACAAAACATTCCAGGAAACATAAGTTTAAACCAAGGCCCCACACATTGCTGATATTGGGTATCTAGTTTGCTCTCTTGTCTCTGTGCTGTGTTCTAAAACAAATGTGGAGTTAGTTTGGGGTTGGAGAAGCATAAAAAGGCCTGCGAAAACAGAATAATGCATATGCAACAAACACCACAAGCTAGCCAGCTAACAGTAGGTGTAACACTAGGTGTAAGACAAGCTATTATTAAAAAAATGTAGCAATCAGTAATACAGTTTCACTGTTATAACACTACCTCTGAGGATACAATATAAAAAGAATAAATGCAAAAGAGCTCTCCTTCATATCTCTGTTGCTTTTCCTAGGCAACAGTGAGATCAAATGGAAAGAAAAATAAGACTCCGTCTCAAGTCTGCAAAAAGCCAACAGCTATCTAATGTGCACCTTCAACATGAGCTTTATCAGAGATCTCAATAAAGTTTAAAGAGCTATCAAAATTAAATCAAACGTTTCACAACCATACCAACTGTTTCTTTGGTTTAATGCCAAGTACTTATTATATGATCTATAATTTGTCAAATAATGGCCATGGTTGAAAAGGTTAATGTGCAAATGCTCGCAAAAAATTGAAATGAAGATCAGTGGAAAAGAGAATTATGGAGTGACAAATCCAAGTCCAAAATTTTGGGGTCCAGTCATTAATGTTATATATGATAATTATACCATTTCAAAAGCAAAACTCTAATGGTAGCCTAAGATGTTTTCACAATACTGCATTTCATTCATTTGGGACCGAAGACTGCTCATGTGATTCAGAGATGAGCCTTTATTGCTGGAAACTTCATCAACTGACCACGATCTTCTGGGTTCAAACCCCAGGCTGGACTTGCAATCAATAACCTCTCTAGATTAACTCAGTTTTGGCTCCTTTAATCTTGAACTAATCCTTCAATCTTGTATTAGTGTCTCCTTTAGTGTCTCCTTTTCTAATTATATGTGACAATCAATACATACATTCAACTTAAATGAGAATCACCATTAAGTCTCCTGAGCTATGAAAGGGAAACCACTGAGCACTTCCCAATACCAACATTTCACAGCCACACCAACCAGGTGTTGGTGGTCATATAAAAAAGAAACCGCACACACTGTAGTAAACACTACACAGATATTCATTCAAATGTATTTATAGAGTGCTTTTACAACAGAGCACTGCCTCAAAGCAGCTTTACAACTATCTAAGCCCATGGCTTTAACTGAGCAAGGGTGACAGTGACAAGGTTAAATTCCCTAAATATGATCAGGAAGAAACCTTGGGAGGACCAAAACTCAAAAAGGAACCCAACCTCTTTGTTTAGCCTAGCTAAACCAGACAATCAAAACCAAACAGAAATATTGTTTCCATACATTAACATCATGTAATATCTTATCTACTGTTTTGCTGCACATAAACACACTCAGTACATACAGATCTGATTCATTAACCTGGATATAACTAATACATTTACAGAATTTAGCATTTCTTCGTCTAGAGGGTCTTACTGTTAGGTAATTTGAAGGTTAGGGGCCTTGCTCAAGGTCCCAGTAGTAGCACCCTGGCCTAAACAGGATTTGATAGCCTAAAGACTAAAAGAATTAAAAAATAATGGAAGCTCTATGAAATGCTGAGGTTCTTATAATTGCATTGTATAAAAACGTTATCCTCCGACTCACCCTTGGGCCATGTACCAACAAGCATACTAGTATGTTCAGTATGTCAGTACATAATTGGTAGAACTACTATTTAGGCACACTATTTAGTTAGTAGTATGCAGTTTGTGATGCAGTCTTGATGTGAACTGGATGTGCTTGTTGGATGTGTAACTGGATACACTTTTGTTGTTGCTATTGTTTCAAGCAGTATGATATCAGAGGCTGTTTAGAGTAGAGGCCCTGTACTTCAATGGAATATAACAGACAACTAAGTTTGTTTTTAGGCCCTTTTTTCTAGATCAATATCGCATAGCGTTGAGTGCCTATCCTGGATAACAAAGGATGCAGGCTTAGGATGCACATACCCTGGATGGGACGCTAGACCATTGAAAGATTGGCAACTGTTGCTCTTTCAGTGAGGGAGATGATCCTTGTGTCCCCTGCCTCGGGCACAGTCTACCAACCTGGACAGAAACCACCACTGGAACTTTAAACTGGGTTGCCATGGTGGTGGGCACCTTTGTTGCTGTCTGACCCAAGCACAGGTTTTCATTGGGCAGCACAGCAGCTTAAACTTTGTAGGTGTGGACTTTGCCTGTCCCTGTATCTGCGTGGGTTTACTCTGTGTCCAGTTTCCTCCCACACTCCAAAGACATGCATTAGGTTAACTGAATACGCTAAATTTGCCCGATCTGGGTTTGTATGATTAGTTTCGATATCATTTTGTGCCTGTCGTTATATAGCCATTGATGCTGAAAGAAATGTTCAATAAACCAAATAAATAAACAAACAGGTTTTCTATTTTACCATCAGTGACCTGGAAGATAACATGCACATTGAAGTGATACCCAGCCATGCATTTCTTGGGCTTACCAGTGGTACAATAACTGAACTGTGAGTATATTATGAATTCTTGCCATCTTGTACCTGAACGCGACATTGTCTGAGGTAACATGGTATCACTTCTATCACATATAAAAGGAGACTGACGAAGAACGGGATCATTGATGTGCACAGAAATGCCTTCACTGGTGCTAAAATTGACAAACTGTAAGTCTGCTTACTGGCTTTTGTTAATTTTATATTGCAACTTCTCTATAAAATCTCTGTATCTGACACCACCTGCCCCCATCCCCCAGGTTTCTCATGGGAAACCAACAGCTGAAGCGTATCCACAACTACGCCTTTCTCGGTGCTGAAGGCCCCCTCGTTCTGTAAGCATGAACAGCTCTCTCAGTCAACAACAACCTGGCCTGCCAGCTGCATCACACAATTCAGCTAGTTTATACCCCACTGCCTGTGTCCCTGTAAGGCCTGGGCTTGGAACCTATTATCTACGATGTGATCTGACTGCTAACAAGCACTGATCAGATAACCGATCCTTATAGACAACTTGAGTACAGTTTACCTAAACTAAAATCTGTTTTAAGAGTCATAAATGTACCCCGTCTTGGGAGGAATGGGTTTTAAGCAATATAAATCTAATATTAACAGCTTGTAAGTCACATGGATATTATTTCTGAATCGGTCATACTTGAGAAATTACCACGGACAATAACAAAAAATATCTTTACTCAAATCTCAGTTGTAATGGAAGTGTCTGTCTCACAATGCAGGTAAACATTTTTGTCATATACCAGACACTATTCAAAATAGTCCAAGCAACTAAGGGTTATGGGGGTAGGTTGGAGGTGCTGAAACTTTAACTCTTTACCTTCTAGTCAATACTACAGTACCTTAGTTACTGGACTTTCAAATGAATAAAATAATTAACTGTGATTAATTAATATATTTAGCCAATATAACTTCTGGCTCAGTTTTGACCCCTTCCTTTAATAAGCAGTGTACAGTGGTCACCATATGCTCTGCCATATGTCTAACATGCTTGCCCACCACCACAGAGACCTGGGTTAGAGTCCTGGTGGTGCCTTCCAGCACTAAAAAAGTGACCCCTACCCATCCCTACAATGGACTGGCGCTTGCATCGGCACCCTTTGATCTCTATGGATAGGCTTGGGGTTGGAAATGTGAAAGAAATGAATAATTACTCAAGGTTTCATCTTAAACACTAAAGTCTGTGACCACTGGTGAGAATGTGTCTAATTTACGTTTTTCTCAAGTTAATATCATGTTTTTCATTGTATAATTATACTCATTGACAAAATTTGACAAAAAAAAGGGCACATCCAGATAGAAATGTCGAAGAAACTCGGAATGCAGTTACGTCCCAGGAAGATATGTAAATGATTACAGGTGTGGTCTGATTAGACACTGGCTCATGCCACCAGACAGCATAAAAGCGCTTCCCTTACTGCCCTATAAAAAGACTCTCAGAGGCTACTTTTGAGTAGTGTACCTTTTGGTAGATTGTTGACTGCTTGACATGCCTCTACAACACAATTAAAGACGTTTTGCTCAATTGACACACTAACAGGGGGCACATCATTGGACTGAGAGAAGCAGGACGGACATTTTGAGGAACTACCCACCATCTAGGCTGTTCTGACCCTAGCTGTTGGAAGAAGCGGTTCTGTGAGGGCACAAACACACAGCAAATGGGCAGTGGATGACCCAGACAGACCACCAATAGAGAGGATGGTTTGATCCTCTGACAAGAATGAGCAGCTCCCACAGTTTCCACCATCCAGGCACCTTCACTACACATCTGATGATGAGTTGGTTCGAGCATGGAGGTCTCATGGTGAGCGCTTCAATCCTGGCTTTGCTGTGGAGCAACACACTGACCCAACTGCTGACGTGATGATTGGGGGAGCCATCCCATACAACAGTCATCTCTAGTAGTGATATGACGGACACTAACAGATCAACGATATGTGCAGGACATCCTGCAGCCACGTGTTGTCTCTGAACTGGCATTTTTCAGCAGCATAATGCTCACCCACACACAGCAAGGGTTTCCCAGGAATGTCTCTGCCAGATTGCAACATTTCCTTGGCCTCCTGATCGAGCATTTATGGGACCGACTGGGATGCCAGCTCGACAACCTACGAGTGTGCAGGATCTACAGGCCCAGCTGCAACATCTGCAGGACACGTGCGGCAGGGTACCATGGAACCCGTTTGCCTCCAGTGCTCAACTGCATCTCATCTCGTCTCCAGGCTAGAGGCAGCTTAGAGCCTAGAGCCTCCTTTTAATTGTTTTCCCCAATAATCTTATCCTTTCACTCTAATATTGTAATCACTTACATGTATTCGATTTCATTCGATTCCAACAACTTCTTGGTGAGTTCTTTTTTTTTTTTGTCAATGAGTATGTATTCGTTGTACACAGTGCAATGACAATAAAGGCATCTTATCTCTTATCTTATCTTATAATCATTACAACCATTTAAGTGAAAAGCTTTAAGAAAATCTCCCAGCATGATTTCACAATGTTCCAAAGAACATTGTGTGATGTTACTGAATGATTACCTTTCTCTCTCTTCCAAGTTCCCTCATAATGGCTCGATGAGGTTTAGGTCAAGGAGACGTGCCAAATACAAATACATACTGAACTTTTTTTTTTTCCTTCTTCTTTAGTGATTCAAAAAACAGAAAGGTGACTTTTAACATATTGCACCATCAATACGGCAAAATGGCTCAATAGCCAGCTCCTAGTTAAGAATATCTTCATGATCAAGTTGAATGGCACAGCAACACTGGGGAAACTTTTTGATTGAGCTAAGAACTAAAAGCATTACATCTTACATCGGTGCACTCACAATACAGTAAATTTGCTCCGTGAATCTCAAACTTTGCATCCCTATATGGAAACATAATAGTGAGCTGAGAGGGATTTTTTATGTTGACTAAAAATGTTAAAATTCAAAATGTCAAGCAGCAACTTTAAACATAGCATAAAAAGCCTCTGAAATCTCGAACTGTCTACAGCAGTCTGAAACCATATTGGTTCCACAGTCTGGCTTTTTAGTCTTTCTCAGTACCATGCAAGGAAACATTAAAATTATTATTTGTGGTCCAGTCATATACAGAATCACAAATTTTTGATGAATGAGATTACAAATATTAAGTACTTCTTGCTTGAGGTCGATTGCTTCTGGTTGTTTATGCAGAGACATCTCACGAACATCCCTCAGTGCTTTGCCAGAGAACATGCTGAGGAGCCTACAGCTGCTGATCGCCACCTCGGTTTACTCTCTCAGATGGCTGCCCAATCTGGATATTTTCGCCAAGCTCACCAAGGCCAACCTCACCTATCCCAGCCACTGCTGCGCGTTTAAGAATTTCAAAAAGAACAAGTAGGTGAACCTAAACGAGTGATTTCCAACTGCAGATAAGCCTCGTTTTTTTGCCTACACAGTGGGGCAAAAAAGTATTTAGTCAGCCACTGATTGTGCAAATTCTCCTACTTAGAAAGATGAGAGGTCTGTAATTTTCATCATAGGTACACTTGAGGGAAAACAAATGACAAAATGAGGAAAAATAAATCCAGGAAATAACATTGTAAGATAAAAAAAAAAAATTGATTGTAAATTATGGTGGAAAATAAGTATTTGGTCAATAACAAAACTTCAACTCAATACTGTGTAACATAACCTTTGTTGACAGGTCAAACGTTTCCTGTAAGTCTTCACCAGGTTGGCACACACTGTAGCTGGTATTTTGGCCCATTCCTCCATGCAGATCTCCTCTAGAGCAGTGATGTTTTGGGGCAACACAGACTTTAAACTCCCTCCACATTTTCTATGGGGCTGAGGTCTGGAGACTGGCTAGGCCACTCCAGGACCTTGAAATGCTTTTTATGGAGCCACTCCTTCGTTGCCCGAGCGGTGTGTTTGGGATCATTGTCATGCTGGAAAACCCAGCCACGTTCCATCTTTAATGCTCTCACTGATGGAAGAATTTTTTTTTCTTAAAATCTCACGATACATGGCCCCGTTCATTCTTCCCTTAACACGGATCAGTCGTCTTGTCCCCTCTGCAGAAAAACAGCCCCAAAGCATGATGTTTCCACCCCCATGCTTCACAGTAGGTATGGTGTTCTTGGGATGCAACTCAGCATTCTTCTTCCTTCAAACACGACGAGCAAAAAGTTCTATTTTGGATTCGTCTGATCTCATCATCTCCCAACCCGCTTCTGGATCATCCATATGCTCTCTGGCAAACTTCTGATGGCCCTGGACATGTACTGGCTTAAGCAGGGGGACACGCCTGGCACTGCAGGATCTAAGCGTAGTGTGTTACTGATGGTAGCCTTGTTACTTTGGTCCCAGCTCTCTGCAGGTCATTCATCAGGTCCCTCCGTGTAGTTCTGGGATTTTTGCTCGCCGTTCTCATGATCATTTTGACCCCACGGGATGAGATCTTGCGTGGAGCCCCAGATAGAGGAAGATTATCAATGGTATGTCTTGTATGTCTTCCATTTTCTTACAATTGCTCCCACAGTTGATTTATTCACACTAACTTGCTTGCCTATTGTAGCTTCACTCTTCCCAGCCTGGTGCAGGTCTACAATTCTCTTCCTGTTGTCCTTCAACAGTTCTTTGATCTTGGCCATGGTTGAGTTTGGAGTCTGATTGTTTGAGGCTGTGGACAGGTGTCTTTTATACAGATAACGAGGTCAAAAAGGTATCATTAACACAAGTAACAAGTGGAGGACAGAAGAGCTTCTTATAGAAGTTACAGGTCTGTGAGAGCCAGAAATGTTGCTTGTTTGTGGGTGACCGAATACTTATTTTCCACCATGATTTATAATTAAATTCTTTAAAAATCCTACAATGTGATTTTCTGGATTTTCTTTTGTTATTGTGTCTGTTATAGTTGAAGTGTACCTGTGATGAAAATTACAGACCTCTCTCAAACTTGCACAAGCAGTGGCTGACTAAATACTTTTTGGTCTCACTGTATGTATGTATGTGTACGTGTGTGTATATGTGTGTGTAAAATACAGACCTCTCTCAAACTTGCACAAGCAGTGGCTGACTAAATTACTTTTTGGTCTCACTGTATGTATGTATGTGTACGTGTGTGTCTATATGTGTGGTGTGTGTGTGTGTGTTGTATATATATATAATATATATATATATATATATATATATATATATATATATATATATATATATATACATACACACACACACACATATACACACATATTCACCATATGCTAGACACCTAGTATGCTTTAGACACCTACCTTGTTGGTCCAATCTGAAGATGCAGCAGTTAATTTTATTACACTCTCAATTTTTTGTGAGTCTTCTAGTCCTCTGTGACCACTCACAAGCTCAGTATTGGCTTGGTAATTGCATGACAGAGCTGTTCCAAAACACAATACAGACACTGAAAAAATTGTAATTAATAAGAAACAATAAAGATGGTTATCTTAATAATAAAAAAGATTATCTTTGGTCTGTGCCCAAAATCCACTCACCAATCAATTAAATACACATCCTTGTTTCTACACTCATTGTCCCTTTAATTAGCTTTATAAGTTTTATCAGTCCGTTTTATCAAAGACCAGTGTCACTGCTGGTCTGGAAAAAGTCCACCAACCAACAATGTCCATCCACTAGCATCCTGTAGGCAGCAACAGATGTAACAGATGAGCTGCTGTCTCTATCTACAAGGTGGAGCAACATGATGGTTGTGCACAGGGAGTGAACACAGCACTGCTGTGTCTGATCCAATCATACCAGCAAAACACCAAAGCGATGCACGACCCAAACAGGACCTGATCGGTGGTGGTCCTGGTCATTAGAGAACAGAGTAAAGCGGAGTATGTCTAATTATGGAACTACAAAGTACTTCTATATGGAAGGTGGAATTGATCAAATGGACAATGAGTATAGAAACAAGGCCGTGTACCTACTATTCCACTGCTTCACTGGGTGATATCAGACCAAAAAAAAAACGCCTTTTTTCATTGGATGTTCTGCATTCTGCCAGATTATGCATCAAACTGTCTTTTCCAAGTTATATGTGTACTACTGTCCCAACATCTTAATTCCATAAAAATCTGACCCCTCTCTTGTCACGTGTGCATGCAGGTCAGAAAAGAATGATTTGTGCAACGATCCTGCTGCCCGTAACGAGGAGCCGACCTTTTTTGAGGAGCACTGTAAGGATGTGATGGAAGTGAGCTGCTACCCTGAACCAGATGCCTTTAACCCATGCGAGGACATCATGGGTTTCACCTTCCTGCGTGTTCTCATCTGGTTTATCAGCGTGCTGGCTGTCGTGGGAAACTTTGTTGTTCTGTTGGTGCTCCTGAGCAGTCGAGCCAAGCTAACTGTGCCAAGGTTCCTGATGTGCCACCTGGCATTTGCTGACTTCTGCATGGGCCTCTATCTCCTGATGATCGCTGCCGTGGACGTGCGAACCCGATCACACTACTACAACTACGGAATTGAGTGGCAAACAGGTCCTGGATGTACCACGGCAGGCTTCCTGACGGTTTTTGCCAGTGAGCTATCGGTATACACGCTAACAGCTATCACCTTAGAGCGCTGGTATACCATCACCAATGCCATGCGACTGGAGCGCCAGCTGCGCTTACACCACGCGTGCGTCGTCATGGCATTAGGTTGGTTCCTCTCAGTTCTTGCTGCTCTGATGCCGGTGCTGGGCATGAGCAGTTACATGAAGACCAGCATCTGCCTGCCAATGGACGTGGAGACGGTGGCAGCACAGGGCTACATCATGTTCCTTCTGATTCTCAATGTGGCTGCGTTCGTGACCGTATGTGCATGCTACGTGTGCATTTACGCCACGGTGCGCCACCCTGCGTCGTTGCCCGCCAGTGCAGACACTCGCGTGGCCAAGCGCATGGCTGTTCTGATCTTCACCGACTTCCTGTGCATGGCTCCCATCTCATTTTTCGCCACCTCAGCGGCCCTGGGGCAGCCGCTCATCACCGTGTCACATGCCAAGGTCTTGCTTGTGCTGTTCTATCCTATCAACTCGTGTGCCAACCCTTTCCTCTATGCCTTCTTCACCAAAAGCTTCCAGCAGGACTTCTTTGTGCTCGCCAGCCGCTTTGGCTGCTTCGAGGCTCATGCCCGGATCTACCGCACAGAGACGTCTTCCATGCACAATGGCGTTAGGGGGACTTCACCAAAAACTAGCAACGGGACGCTATATTCACTGGGGCAGATTGCCCACCCTCACTGATCCCCAGTAACCTCAACAGTTTGTCCTTTCAGTCCTGTAAACCATAAGCTGCTCTTGTCTACATCACAGAAGTGTGTAAGAATTAGAATGGGCAATGGTGAATTCGATAGTTTCCGTTCAATTTAGAAAAGGTACAACCATTATGCTATGGTTGGCTAATATTCACATTAACCATTCGTATCTTTTCATATTAACTAAGTCATGAGAACACTTTGGGACCATGTTGGTCTCTTCTGTGCTGCTTGGACATCAACAAAGACAAAGGAAAAAGGAAATCATGTAGCATTAATCCTCTGTGTATGACATGTATTATATCGGCATTCATTTAACTATGAGTCCTTAGGCTGGTTCCCTGGTAAAGTCATGTCTTATAATAATCAGATTCCTATTAAAACCTTCCCAATGTTCAAGCCAAATCTGTATGCAAAGTAGCCTCAAACTGATATGACTGAAATGTCTTAAAGATGTTTGTAAAACCAGCACATGCTGTTTTTCATGCTGCCGTGTTGGTTACAAATACAGGTTGGCATGCTCGGCAGCCAGCAAGACCATGTGGGTTTAACACCTAAACTAGCGTCTAACCTGTTTCGACCAGCTTGGCAATCATCCTCATCTTGCTACCCTACAAGCGTTCCATATTGGTGATCCATGTACTAACATCCAAAACATGCTGATCATTAGGGTTGGTTTGGAGGTCAATTGATTGTAACATTGCAAAAATAACATTTCTTCCATTCGCAATTTAATTAAATGAAAAAAGGCCAGACGTATCTAATAGTCAAACTGAAGCATGAACAGATCCCTGGAAATTTTACTACACAGTAAAATACTAGCCAGCCTGCTAAGTGCGAACCTGCTATCTCTGTGTTACATGCATAATATTGTTGATGTCATGGTCTAATTTGACCGTTGGATAAATAAACTGTTGATAGCATTTTGTAAATAAAGATTCAGATACTGAAATCCTAATAGTTTTTACTCATGAACGTTAATAGCAGTTAGCTTGCAAGCTTTGTAACTTATCTATTTCATAGTGTACGTGTTTGATACAGTAGTTCATATAGTTTACTGTGGTAGCCTAGCGGTTAAGGTACTGGACTATGGACCAAAAGGTCCAGGGTTCAAATCCCACCTCTGCCAAGCTGCCACTGTTGGGTCCTTGAGCAAGACCCTTAACCCACAATTGCTTGGATTGTAAGACTGTACCAATTGTAAGTCGCCCTTTATAAGGGTGTCTGCTAAATGCTGTAAATGTAAATGTAGTTTAGTTGTTTAAAATTAGTTCTGCTTGACAGTCTTATGCAAATGTATGGGTTACCCTGGTCAAATTACATTTTGTAGGTTTTCTAAATGACTGTAAACAAACTTTGATACATTTCTGCTGTGTGTGTGAACATTTAGGCACCTTTGCTGATTATCGACTAAGGTTTTCGTAAGAGCTTGGGCCTTCAGTTGTTCAGAAAAATGCGCCACTTGAGTTGGAGCTCTACAAAGGTTGTGTAATCCTGTTTCTATTTAGATCTACAAAAAATGTCATTTGACCAAGGATGCCTGAACTCTACTTGAAGCACATCTGTAAATCAAGTCTCCAACACTTAATTATTGCCTACCTATAACAAACACAGTTATCTTGTTGTTCTTCGTGCTTAAAAAAAACTTAACTTTTTGTTTTTGAAGATACTGAATGCTCTTCTGGCAGGTCTTAACTTGGTGACAACCAGCGGCGAGTTCTTCATGCAGATCTTGCAGGGGTTGGATTATATTACACTGGGTCAAAGACACTGGGTGAAAGTCCAAATGTAACATTCCTGTTCCTGTAACGAAAAAGACTTCTACATAATCAAAGTATTTCTCGTGACTTGTACATTAAAGAAGAGCCACAGAGATGCTTTCGATTGAAGGACAATCTTGTTTTTCATTCTGTAACTGCGAATGGAGCTTAGATGAGGTGTTTTGTATTTGAACTTGTTTTGTGACCAGATGTGTTTGATTAGTTGTAGAAATTAGTTTTCATTTATGGAAAATGATCAGATGTATGCTCTTTTCAAGGTGGTTTCATGTAATAAAATGCCTTCTGTTTATACCTAGTCTAATCAGATCGGCTACATCTAAATATCAGATACCAAACAGATCAGTCAGGCAGGAGAGGCGTGGAATACACTCTGACCTGAGAGCACACTATTTCTTGCCTTCTTATCTCGATACTTCCGCTGTTTAGCACATCCAGTATGTTCAGTGTCACACTAACCTTGAAGGCAGAGCCGAATCTATTCCAGATGTTTTACCAGAAGGGACGGCACTTGGTAGGCTTTTCTAAAATTGTTTGCCCGATTTCCAAGTGCAGCCTTGGCCACGCCGGTATGCAGCAAGTCTAAGTGACCAGGCTAGAGGTCATTCGGCACTCCGAAGCAGCTTATCTGTGCACCTGCATTCGTGTTTGGCAACATGTCACAGAGAAGCTCCTATTAAAAAAGGGTCTTTTTCAGAAAATAGCTGGGAGCTGCATGTATGGCAGCTGCAGCTGGACTGTGCAGAACGAAGACACACAGGATGGGGAATTTGCCGTGATATGGCTCATGCATCAAGGCCTCCAGTTCAAGGCTGCAGGTCAAGGGCTTAGTGTCCAAAGAAAAGCACACACACACAGATAAAGAGTGAAAACGTTCAACACCATGTAATATCCCATATCTCTGTTAAAGTCTATTTATGATGCTTCACTGCCAAAGACAAAAATGGAAAAAAGTCGATTTTATCCTAGATTGCTGAGCATAACTACATGACACGCCACGCAACGTCACCGCAGATACCGTACTACATTTCCCATAATGTCCTAGCATCTCCCCAAAAGCTTGTCAGAGTCAGTTTCT
Organism: Ancistrus triradiatus; assembly: GCA_025084515.1. Taxonomy (NCBI): domain Eukaryota; kingdom Metazoa; phylum Chordata; class Actinopteri; order Siluriformes; family Loricariidae; genus Ancistrus; species Ancistrus triradiatus. The sequence continues at coordinate 206,496 of JAJAGP010000838.1, read as the reverse complement.
TTCGGTTTTTGGAGTAATCGACATCCGCAACTGTTTAAAAGAAAGTCAGCCACGCAACAGACAAGGTTTTAGCCACTTATAGACCACCATTCGTTAAACATTCGTTAAACTAGCAAATACATGCATTAAACACAACGTCAGTTACGCTAGCATAAACAAAATTAACGCAATTAATTTTAAAAAATCTTTAGCGTTAAATTTGTTCTTCATTTCTCATCCACAGCATTGTAACGCTCACTTTGGTGTTAACTCACGTAATCCATTTAGTGTTTAAAAGGCATTTTTTCTGCAGTTTTGCCCCTACGACTGATTAGCAATCACGGTACGACAAGCAGTCTAGAAACGCCCCTGGCCAAAGGTATGTGGACTCCCTTCTAATACGTGCATTTGGCTATTGAGCTATAACCGTCGCTAATAGGTGCATAAACCCAAGCATACATTCAATTAGTCTCAAAGAACACCACTGGCAGTGCGCTGAAAGTAGTAGAAAGTAATCATGGTAGTCTTATAGGTTGCCACCATTCCAAATTTCTGCCTGCTTAAACATGCTTTGTTCAAGTGTCGCTACTGTGAAATGGAAACAACTAGGAGCAACAGTACCTTATCAACGAAGGTACAGATCCATCACAGGGTTTCACAACCACACCACTGCAACCCAGACTTCACATGCTACAACCCAGGGTCTTCAGGAACTGTTGTTTCTAGTAGCTGCCCCTTACCTCTGACCCACAGGAGCTGCTCCCATGGGTATCATGGGTAGCAAAACCTTAATGCAACAGAATGACCGTCTTGATAGTCGGAAGCTTTCAGAAAGGCACTTTTCCCCTTTTCACATGGCAATGACCCCTTCAAAAAGCAAGGTCTATAAAGAAATGGGTTCTATGTTTTGATGTGGAAAAACCTGAATGGCATTCCAGCAGAGCCCTGACCTCAACCCCATCTAACACCTTTGGGAGAAATTGTAATGCAGACCCCAAATCAGCCACACCACACGAATGCTCTTCTGGCTGCATGGAAGCAAATCCCTGCAAAATCTAGCAGAAACAGAAATGCATAGAGGCAGAAACAAAAAGAGAAAATCCATATTAACCCATGGTTTTGGAATATATTAAACAATCCATCTGTCCAAACACTTTCAGCTAGGTTGTGTATTACAGCATGCAACAATTTGTACATCATTAAGGAGCCTTGCTGGTGACAGCCCTTCTTAATGAAATGAAAGCATGGTCATGACTTATTAAGCTGTGGGAATGAGATCCTAATACATAGAATGAGTTAGCATTTAGCAGACGTGCTTACCCAGAGCGATTTCCTACTGATACAATCCAAGCAATTGTGCATTAAGGGCCATGCACAAGGACCCAACTGTGGCAGCTTGGCAGAGGCGGGATTTGAACCCTAAAATTTCTGGTCTGTAGTCCAGTACCTTAACTGCTAAGCCACCACAGACTATTACTATCTGGGAATGAGGGAATTATGGACTATTTTCAAACACAATTATCAATTTGTCTAAATGGTAGACCTGAGGCCTTTCTTGCACAAATGTAAGGTATGCCTTATGCCCTATGCCTTATGTTTCTAAACTGTGGCAACAACAAATGCTTGTTCCTTCGCCTTAATGGTCCCATTCCCATGCCGTAGTAAGTCATGGCCATGCCTTCATTTGATTAAAAAGGGATGTCTGAGAAACAGATTCATCTTTAAGCCAGTAGTGAATTTACCATTTTCAAACAACAGGTGGCCCCATTGTTAAAACAAAACAAAAAAGACACTTCAATTATCACAATCGCAAACTGTGTAAAAGAAACCTTATTTTATTTTTAATACCATATATAATGCAACAATTGCATATCTTTGGCAAAAATAAATTTTATAAACATTTTATTAACAGAGGTTAGCTTACAAAACCAAAAGATGGGGTCTGTCTGACAGACACGGCAGACAAATGCAAGCAAACTGATTGGCAGCTCTGAATTAGTGGAACATAATAATAATAATAATAATAATAATAATAATACAATTATCACTATCCTGTATCACAGAGAGGTTACCAGAAACGCTCTTTCAGTTTCATGTTCTGAGGGGAGCTCCGTTTTGTCATTTTTCACTAACACTACAGCTCTGTTGCTCCCCTCTAAACCTCCTCTAGTAATACTTGCATCCTGTTATCACTATGTACAGATCAGGGGAAATTGGCAGCCTTGTTTAAATTATTTGGGCAGCAGATTCACAATGGCAGTAGTTAAACTGATACAACAGAATAGGGAAGGAATTAAATAGCTACATGTACCACAGGACTAGTGAGCTCACACAGAGGACGCGAGACCATGTCCAAACTGATCATAGTAGTTTCTGGGTAAGGCTCAGTAGCTGCTGTAGCTTATACTGGCCTGTCTGGAGCAGTGGGTCCTGATTAGGGCTTCATTTAGGCAGGACTGGGCGCAGACAGCCAGTGGTATTCGATTCATCATGCAGGTCAAACCTAAAGTTGAAAGAGACATTTTAAAAAAGGTAAAGGGTCACAGATCCTTGATTTCACAGGAACATAAAACCAAACTGAGGTTGTACGGTGAGAGTCCAGTAGAGGCGGAGCTCCAGTCCAATCCAGTCCTGTCAGTGGCAGGTTCTGAGGATCTCGGCTTCCTGTCTCATTAGTTTAGCTTCCTGCGAGTCCGTTCCCATGCCTTCCTCCCTGAAAGAGCTACAGAAAGTGTTTTTTCCTCTCTTCCCACAGCCACCTTTCTTTCAGAGTCCACATTGTCTCCAGTTTCCTCTCAGGCATGAGCAACTCTCTGGAGGTCAGTGCAGTGGAGTGCTACTTCGAAATCCGAAACGGTCCCGTCCATCTCCTACTGTCCGGCCAGAGGGACCGGTAGCAGTGCTAAGAGCTCGCGTTAGGATCAAACGTGGTGAAGTGGTTAGTAATGATGTTTGTAGAAACTGGAAGGAGACTATGGTCGAGTAGGCCTCAGCGCCTCAGTACATTTGCACGAACGCTGAAGTCAGACAAGTGTAAACTTATTTGGGAATTAATTGAGGGCAGGTGATGGCACGTGACTACACCGACTACAGATATAATCATAGGACAAATACTGAAGTGAATGCAAACAGCGACAGTTCTCAGGCTGTTAATCACTGTAATCATACTGGTCAGGCAGGTTGGGTGAGGGCACTGATCCAATCGGGATGTAGAGGAAAGTCACATGGTTTTGACATCATAGCTACGATAGCACAGGGCTTGAGAGAACATGTCATCATTACCAGACCAAATACAAAAAACAGCAGTACAAAAATAAAAGAACTACAGCTATTTTAGGTCAACTAATTATTGCATTTATCTTTGTCTCATATTTCTGAACTGAAGTCTTATGATCCAAAATCAATGGCACTTTTATATATTTTTTTCTTATTTAGCTTTTCGATACGCTGAAGCCCAAGCCACTTGTGAAAGTCATGCATTCATTCATATATATACACACGTGTTGTTTAGAGGTGGAAGCATGCAAATGTCCTCTGAGTTAATTTTTTAAGATCTTTTTTCCCCCCTCAAACAATTTTAGCCATGAACTGAACTTGGTGGGTCATTCGAATGTGCAGTTTTTTTCCTCTCTCCCTCTTTATCTTTTCTGTACAACAAAAGAAAGCTTCTTTATGGCTTTTCTCTCCTGTGTGTTAGTATTGCCTGTTGGATGAGATGATGGGTATAGATTTAAAATAAAAGTTTAAAAAAATTCAAACAAAGCAATGTCAACCAGAGGAGAGAGCCCGGGTCAGACCACAGGAACAAGTCCCATCATTAGGGCATAAAGGGGGATAAACTGCGAGCGGGCCAGGAGATGCAGCTCATTTCCTCTCGGGCTTCCTGCTCTTGTGCCGCGAGGCTCCGAGGCTGGTGCGGATACCGGCCAGGTGCAGGAGCGAGCCAGCCGCCTCCTTCAGCTCCTCATCCACGTCGTTCTTGTTATCGTGTCTGGCCCTCTTCGGTGGCACGTGGCTACCATTTGCCCAGCCCGCTCTCTCTTGCTGCCCGCGCGCCGCGCCGCTCGAGCCCGCCGCCGGGCACGTAGACGCCTGCCGCAGAGAGGCAGAAAGGGGGGCGCTGCTGTAGTTGTGGTCCTGCTTGGGATCTCGGCTCACAACAACGAGGTCCCTCCGTGACAGATCGATCGGACCCTCCTGCTCATCTGAAATGCAAACGGCACAAAAGTAGGTCTTTCAGGAAGGGTCTCGACTTTAGATGGATTTAATTACGCATGATAAGCCTAAGCTGCAGTCACACTGTCACTCTTGCACTCCCTATTACACCCATTCAACAGAATTTGCCTTTATCAAAGGTTTTTGGACATGAACATCCCGAGTGAACTGTGAAACGCATTTTTTCTCCCAATTCTGCCCACCAATTAACTACCCTATCACATACCAAGCTGACACATCAAATCAGCCACTACATCTTTTGAAATGTCATTTTCAGGACTCATGATTCCCCCAGCAACAGGGTGGTTGCACTATATGGGAGACCTGCAATAGCAGAACTGAGTGCTCTTATATTGCAGCACAGTCCAGCCAACATGAAGGAAACTTGAACGACAGAGCGTGCAGTCATTTACATTTACAGCATTTAGCAGACGCCCTTATCCTTACAATTGACACAATCTTACAATCCAAGCAATTGTGGGTTAAGGGCCTTGCTCAACGACCCAACATTGGCAGCTTTGGCTGAGGTGGGATTTGAACCCTGGACCTTCTGGGTCATAGTCCTGCACCTTAACCACTAGGCCACCACAGTCCCATGAGACTTAATGTACAGGTATGCGCTGTTTAACATCCATGTCAGCACGTCTGTTCATTTTAGGTCTTAAAAATGATATTAAATTACAGTACGAAATCCAAATCTGTCTTTTAACTCTGGACATAGTGGCCATAAACAGACTCAAAACAGCAGTAACATATATAGCGTAGCCCATCTTAAACATGCCGAATAGTCGGATTTATGTCTATAGAGCTTTTTACAATGGAGCATTGTCATGAAGCGGCTTTACAATTTTAGATTATCTTCTAATATCTAGGGTGACCGTGCCAAGGAACAACTACAAGACTCACCCGCAAGGACCAAGACTCAAAAAGGACCCATCCATGGGTGACTTAGATGATATATTTAACAATGAAGCTAATTTATCCAGTAAAAACACTTCTGTAGTAAGTCCAAAAAACAGAAACTAAGTGAATAAAATAATAATAAATAATACAGTGCATGACCATGACAGCAGCTTTTCCTCACTACATCTCCCAGCAACCATCACTCCCAACATGTGACTCCCTACGACACGCACTGCAGCGTTCCAAATCTAGAGTATCGTAGTGCATAGCGTACCTTACAAATGCCTAAAACACTCATTAAACTACAGTTGGGCAAAATCATGAACATAAAGCATTGAATATATTATGTAACTTACTGAATAATGTATTGAAAGTGAACACTTGTTGTCGGGAACGCGGCTTTTCCGCACTATATTTCACTCCCGACACGCGACTCCCTACGTCATTCAATTCAAAATTCAGAGTATGGTTTCTGCTGGATGTGCATTTATGTGTATTATCAGATAAGTCAGTAAGTCAGAGCAGCAGAAGTCCATCATTAACTCGAAAGTTCACTACCTTACAGGGCGAGTTTGTTAGCTCATGTTTGGACTAGAGACTGTTCTGACAATGTTCACTTGAAATTATTCGTGTCTGTGGGGATGGCTTGCAGCTGCTTATTTGTAACGAGCTGTAAATGCCGTTTGTAAGCGCAAGTGTCCTATTGTAAGTAGTACTCCTCTAATTCTCTCTAACTTATAACGTCTGTACATAAACTGATTCACATTCACTCTGTGTCATCTGGCTGATCTTCGGTGTTGTTCGAAAACTGTCCATCAACGCATTTTTGGCTTCCGTCCAACAAAAGTATCAGTTGGTTCAATCACTCATGCTTCCAGCGGTATCTGTTGACTCGTTTGCATATTATTTGCATATGGTTTTCTCGTGAAAATACCATTCATCTCATTACAGGACCCTAAAAAAATATCCATTACATCCATTTCGGTCAACGACCTGTTTCACGGAACGGAACGCAGACGTTACATAGCGCATACCTGTATAAAACTGCGCTACCAGTCTGAGTTGGTGCCAATATAAAAAAGAAACCTTGAGTACACGTGAGAGTTGAGCCTACGATATGGCTAAATTGATCGTGATGCCACAAGGCTGAGTTGCCAGGGCTTTGTCAATCTCCCAGTCCCACTGGTCAAGCCTGTTTTGTGAGAATATGCAAAGTGGAAGCTTGTAGTGTGACTGTGGCTTAAAACTGAAAACAAAGCAGATGTAACAAAACTGGGAGGGAAAAAAGGAATGGCAGAAGGATGGATGGTGTCTGTATGATGGCGCTGTCTTACATGGGTCAATGTTCTGCTCAGAAGCAGACTTTAACAGCATCATGGCAGTGGCAGCATCAAAATCACATTCTGAAACGAGAAAAAAAACAAAAAAAAACAAATGATGGACACAGGTTTGACTGTCAATGCACTAGTCTCTGTTCGTGTGCGAGTGTGTGTGTGTGAGAAAGAAAAAGAGAGCGAGAGAAGGAGAGAGAGAGAACGGCAGTTTCAGCCAGAGTGATCCTTCATTACAAAAGCACCAGTGCCTTGGTTGTCAAGGTTACAAAATGCAGGCGAGAGATGGCATTTGCACGTGGTGTGGCCCAGCACAGGATGAGAGGAACAAAAGGAGCTGAGATGAGTGATCTGCTTAAATGTGTAATGATAGATTTGCTAATGGCGAGCCAAGGATATGACCCACTTCAAGTCCTTCAGACGGGATCGGATGCTCAGAGGCATCGCAGAGCTGAGTCCACTTACCCTTTAGAGAGTAGCCCTGCTCCGACGAGAACAGGTCACAAGGTGGGGATGAGGCACTATGGGAGAGAAATCAACAAAAAGGCAATGTGATTACACACCGCGCTGAACACTGCACCAGTCTAGCAATACTTGTACTGTAATTCATTAATAAGTGAACTTTGATTTAATTGGCATAACAATACGGGTGAATCTGACCCTCATTGGCTTTCCTCCAGTCACCTGACCCCATTTAGCATTTATGGGGGCACTTAATGACGGATAAATCTAAGCACTGAGTGACATCATAAGATGCTCTTTGGAGTACTGTGAAGTCATGCTAGGAGAATGTGGATCATCAGATTTTGGAGTTCATGCCAACCCAAGTGCAAAGCCTAGGGCGACAGTGGCAAAGGAAAATCCCTAAACGTCATGAGGAAGAAACCTTGGGAGGACCGAGACTCAAAAACAGGGACCCCGACCTTGGGTCTGTTCACTTTAATGGCCGTAAACAGCTGGTCAGCTCAACAGCCAATCAACGCTCTGGATCCACGAGCAGAGGCGGGAGTTAGAGTTTAAAAGAAGAGTTTTGTCATTCATGTATATGTGTGTGACGACCTTAATGGCTGTTTTCACTTGCTCGTTAGCTCACGTTTGGACTGTTCTAACTCGGTTGATGTGTTTAGAGAATGTTTTTTGTTTAAGTTCATTCTTTTTGTGTCTATGACTTTCTGCTACTTACTTGTAGCAAGCTGTAAATAGAATTTTTAAGTGTTATGTGCCTGTCCCGTTTGTAAGTAGTACTTCTTTGTTTGTCCCACAAATACATGTATATTGTCTCTAACCTATAACTACACTGCCTGGCCAAAAAAAGGTCACTTTAGCTTTGATTATGGCACGCATTCGCTGTGGCATCGTCTCCACAAGCTTCTGCAATGTCACATTTATTTTTGTCCAGAGTTGCATTCATTTTTCCCCAAGATCTTGTATTGATGATGGGAGATTTGTCTTCTCCAGCACATCCCAAAGATTCTCAATGGGGTTCAGGTCTGGACTCTGTGGTGGCCTCTCCATGTCAAAATAATGTCTCATGCTCCCCGAACCACTCTTTCACTATTTGAGCCCGATGAATCCTGGCCTTGCCATCTCGGAATATGCCCGTGCCATCAGGGAAGAAAAAATTTGATAGAATAACCTGGTGGTTCAGTATATTCAGGTATCAGCTGACCTCATTCTTTGGGCACATAACTTTGCTGAACCTAAACCTGACAACCCCAGCAACCCCAGATCATAGCCCCGCCCACACAGGCTGGTACGGTATGCACTAGGCACGATGGGTGCATGACTTCAGCCACCTCTCTTCTTACCCTGATCCGCCCATCACTCTGGAACAGGGTAAAGACTCATCAGACCATATGACCTTCTTCCATTGCTCCAGAGTGCAATCTTTATGCTCCCTAGCAAACTGAAGCTGTTTTTGTATACTCTATAAATGGTTCAACGATTCCCTTTCAACCATGAACACCACGGATGGAACAGATTCAAGCAAAAACAGGAGCATTCATTTCAAAGTTCCTACAACAAAAAGCCTAGCCGATGGTCTGGAAAGATTCCCAAACTGTTATACATGTTCAATTTTCCAGTATTTTACAAAATACACAATTACAAAACTGCAGTTGTATATATTTAAGATCCATTTGAGTTTGTTCCAGTTGTGTGAGAAAGTACATGAGAAGACTGTCAAATTACTGATAATTGTTACTAAATAAAAAGTTTAAGTATACTGGGGCAAAGCGTCACCTGGGAGGGGAGGCAGGTGGCGTGCAGAAGGCGTGTGCGCTTGGGAAGTGCTGTTTCTTCAGGGTTTGCATCAGCAGGGGCCGGAACTCAGGGTGAACGCACCAGAGAGAGCCTTTCCCATTGGTCTGGAGGAGAGAGGGGGAGGGATAAGATTAGACTGCCAAGAAATGAGCGTGACCTCAGCCAGCTCTGACTGCAATAGTGCTTTCAGGAAGCATCGTGAATACACTGCTCTGTGTGCTTACTCACAAAACCGCGCAACCTTACGCAACAGCTACAGCGCATCGACAACCGTCGGTCGTGCTTTTTTTCCGCAGAAGCCTCAAAACATCACCAGGCGACAGGGCAGCTCGGCACCGGGCTGTGCGCAGCGTGCACGAAGGCGTGTGCGCGCAGGCTGGGTCCGCGTACAGAACAGCGGACTCATCACCTCTTTGTCTGAGGTGTGGCCCTGCAGGGCTAATATGACCTTGACTCAAAATCACCAGCCGTGCTCACAAACAGGAAAGAGGAAACATCGCCATGGCAACAGACACCAGGCTGCGCCACGTGAAACCCACAGCCTCGCTGGCGCGCACACGCGCGAGTTAACGTAACACATCGCGTCGTCGAGTCATTTCGCCTTCCCAGCTCGACCTAAAATGAAACGACAGCTCTGCCGTGCCCTCCACGAGAGGCTCTTCAAAATCGCAATCTGCGTTCGGTTACTAATGCAGCGCCATGCAGTCGCTTACTGAATTAAAGGGGTACTCCAGTGCTTTTCGCTTACAGTTCCATCTACATATCTGTAGACAAGCGTTTCAAAATGTTTCCCTTCCTGAGAAAAGAACAGGAAACCTGTTTTCTCAACACCCACATATAATGGAAGCCTAAGGGCACCTGTTGGGGCAGTCGATCAACGTTTACACAAAACACATTTCTGTAGAAAGCAACGTCTTTGTGCAAAGGCTCCAAACGTGTATAGTCCTTTTGAGGAAGGGAACTGTTTTTTTTCAAAGGAAAGAAACTGTGTGGGTCCAACCATGCATGGATATCACAAAACCTTTGACTTTCTGCTGCATTAAAGCAGAGTTCAGATCAGAACAGGCATTTTAAGCCTGCTTTCGCCTAATCTACAGGCCTTTATTGCCTTTATACTATATTAGGTATACGTCATTGTCCATTTGATCAGTTCCACTTCTATCAGCTTGTCCTAGTCACCATCCAGATGCAGGTGGCACCTTCGCTACACGCCCGTGCCTCTGCTCAGACCATTTCCAGCCCTATGACCTGTCCTGCTGTTGACAGCCAGGCACCATCACCTTTGTCTGCCGTCGTGTCATGAACGAGAGACCTGGACTGCTATGGACTGTGTCGTCTTTAACAACAAATCCAGGTTCTGTTTGGGATCCGACAACAGTCGGTTGCAAGCACGGAGGCCTCATGGTGGGCGCTTCAATCCTGCCTATGCTGTGGAGCACATTGCCCCAACTGCTAACGTGATGATCCGGGGAGTGTTGGCATGTGACAGATGGTCACCCCTATCAGTGATACAAGGGATACTAACAGCTCAGTGACATGTGCAGCGGTCACAAGTGTTGCCTCTCATGGCAGGGCTTCCAACTGGCATTTTTCAGCAATATAATGCTTGGCCACACAGAGTTTTTCAGGAACTCCGCCAGACTCGACACTTCCTTGGCCTGCCCGGTCGCCATATTTATCGCCAATTGAGCGTTGATGGGACCAGCTGGGACGCCAGCTTCGGCAAACCATCTACAGGAGGATCTACAGGCCCAGCTGGGGACAAATCTGTCATAGAGGCTAGCAGTCAACAATCTCTCACCAAGAGGTAAACGGCCCAAAAGTAACCTCTGAGAGCCTTTTTATAGAGCAGCGGGGGAAGCACTTTTACACCTTCCTGTGACGAAACTGCATGGCAAGTTTTGCAGGAGCTGACATTCCTATCTGGTGTAGATGGCTTTCATAGGATCAAGCAAGCAGCTAAACGACTGTACTGTTCTAATTTTTGTGTTTAAACTACACCCCTCGCCCCGTGCTAAAACATGTATAACACGGTAATATTTGGAGACGGTAAGATGGTATCTAAAAACTGCCCAAACCTAGGTGGTGCCTTTCAGCCACAATATAGAAACGACTGGGCTGAGCCCAAGTAAGCAGAGATCCACTGCTTCATCTACTGCTGTTTACTGTTCTCATCTAAGTAGAGGGTAAAGCGAACATTATTGTTTGCGGTGAAGACAGATGTGGAACTGGAGTATTCCTTTAAACATCTCACTCATTTCTCTACAAGCAGCAATAATCATTTAGTAGTTTACCCTGGGATCTGACTTTACCTTGCCCAGGCCCCGCTCAACTTTGCGGAAGCACTTGTTTAAAGACAGGTTGTGCCGCACCGAGTTCTTCCAGCCAGTAGGGGCACTGGAGAAGTACGGGAAGTTTTCCAGAATCCAGCCATAGATGTCCTTTACGGGAAGAGATTTGCTGGGAGACTGCTCAATAGCCATGTAGATCAGAAGGGAGAAGGAGAACGGAGGTTTGGATTTGAGAGGGTCTCGATCACTGCCTGGACTTCCGGACGAGACAGAAGACGTGGAGGACGAGGACAGACTTTGGCCACGGGGAGAGCCCGTACTGCCCTCAATGTCAAACAAAGGCCCGCTGCACGACTGGGTGCCTCCCAGGGTAAAGTTCTGCAGCAGGTTCTCATGAAGACCAGTTAGATGCGTTAGTTCATCGTCCTCGGGTCGAGCGCAGGAACCCAGCCACCGCTGCCGTGGGAGAAGATCCGGTCCAGGCTAGTGGCCAGAGGGCTGGAGGCGCTCTCTGTTCTGGAAGAGTACCTGCTACGAACATGGGGGCCCTGAGATCCTGCGAGACTCAGCTTTCTTATCTGGAGGGACATTCCGATTATCGGACCCATCAAACCCGGAGGGTCTGTAGAGGAAAAAGGAAAAGAAATGGACAATAGTTAGAACAGGTTTGAGTAATAAGCCATGTTTGCGGATGGACACAAATTTCATTTACAGTTTGGTTTTAAGGAAACATGGATTGTAGTTTAATAAGCCTGTTATACGTGTACGTGGTGTTGAAGAGGTGTGAACCCTTTAGAATTTCTATATTTCTGCATAAATTGACCGAAAACATCATCAGATTTTCACACGTCTAAAAGGTGAGAAGAGAACACAGTTAAAACAAAATGGACACAAATATTATACTTGGTAATTTTTTATTGAGGAAAATGATCCAATATTACAATTAGGGCGTGGAAAAAGTAGTGACCTTCTTTCATATCTGGATTGACCCCCTTGCCGCAATAATGCAGCTAAACGTTTCCGGTAGCTGTTGATCAGTCCTGCACACCGGCTTGGAGGAATTTTAGCCCATTCCTCCGTACAGAACAGCTTCAGCTCTGGGATGTTGGTGGGTTTCCTCACATTAACTGCTAGCTTCAGGTCCTTCCACAACATTTCGATTGGATTAAGGTCAGGACTTTGACTTGGCCATTCCAAAACATTAACTTTATTCTTCTTTAACCATTCTTTGATAGACGACTTGTGTGCTTAGGGTCATTGTCTTGCTGCATGACCCACCTTCTCTTGAGATTCAGTTCATGGACAGATGTCCTGACATTTTCCTTTAGAATTCTCTGATATAATTCATAATTCATTGTTCCATCAATGATGGCAAGCCGTCCTGGCCCAGATGCAGCGAAACAGGCCCAAACCATGATGCTACCACCACCATGTTTCACAGATGCTGGAATGCAGTGTTTTCCTTTCTCTAAACATAACGTTTTTTTAAAAAACCAAAACGTTCTATTTTGGACTCATCCGCCCACAAAACATTCTTCTAGTAGCCTTCTGCCTTGTTCACGTGATCTTTAGCAAACTGCAGACCAGCAGCAATGTTCTTTTTTGAGAGCAGTGGCTTTCTCCTTGCAACCCTGCCATGCACACCATTGTTGTTCAGTGTTCTTCTGTTGGTGGACTCATGAACATTAACTTTAGCCAGTGTGAGAGAGGCCATCCGGTGCTTAGAAGTTACCCTGGGCTCCTTTGTGACCTCGCCAACTATTACACGCTTTGCTCTTGGAGTGATCTTTGTTGGTTGACCACTACTGGGGAGGGTAACAATGATCTTGAATTTCCTCCATTTGTACACAATCTGTCTGACTGTGGATTGGTGGAGTGCAAATTTTTTAGAGATGGTTTTGTAACGTTTTCCAGTCTGATGAGCATCAACAGCTCTTTTTCTGAGGTCCTCAGAAATCTCCTTTGTTCGTGCCATGATACACTTCCACAAACAAGTTGTAAAGAGCAGACTTTGATAGATCCCTGTTCTTTAAATAAAACAGGGTGCCCACTCACACCTGATTGTCATCTTATTGATTGAAAACACCTGACTCTAATTTCACCTTCAAATTAACTGCTAATCCTAGAGGTTCACGTACTTTTGCCACTCACTAATATGTAATATTGGATCATTTTCCTCAATAAATAAATGACCAAGAATATTTTTTTTGTCTCATTTGTTTAACTGGGTTCTCTTTATCTACGTTTAGCACTTGTGTGAAAATCTGATGTTTTAGGTCATAATTATGCAGAAATATAGAAAATTCTAAATTGTTCGCAAACTTTCAAGCACCACTGTAGGTCAAGCAGTTAGATTTATTTTGCAATTTTTGATACATAAGGGCATAAACAAAACACTACAACACAGTAATGGGGCAATGATCAGGGCTCCAGGCTACTAATCCGAAGGTGAAGCAAGCTTCATGACGTGGTCACGGCCATGTTTTAAACATGTTTAATATAGGCTGTGCTATGATATGTACCGTACATATTAAACTATTCAATTTATCAATTCAACTTAAAATAGAATGCATCCTCATCATAAATTGGGGACTACCTGTATGTGTACATAAGAATATTTATAGATAAGGGAGCATCCTGAAATTACAGGTGGGCGATGTGAAAATTTGTGGCCAATCTCCACAAACCTGCCTTAACAGCGAAATCACAAGAACTGTCATACTACACACATTTTATGACTTGAGCTGAAAATACAGAGATGCTATCCTGAGGTGTTTTAACCAACAAACACTAGTTTATTCACTAGTCCGGATCGTGTTCTCCCTGACAGACACACAAATACACCAATAACAGCCTTGAGCAGGCAGATCCTTAGAAATCAGTTGTGTGGCAACAAAGTGGCACATCTTCCAACATTAAGGAGTTGATGAGTGAAAAAATGCACAAACAACAGCTGTACGCAAAACAAGATTCGGCGTATCTGGTAGAAACCCAACAAACCTGTTAAGGAAGCACCCCAAAGAGTACACAGAACTTGGGAGATAATGCATCGAAGGCATTCGAACGACACCGATCACTGATGCCATGACATTTCACCCGGCCAAGCATATCACACCCAACGAAACGGTTGGACGCGATCAGCCATCACAGGTGAAGTGAAGAACACTGACAGTACGATGATCTGGGTAATGTTCTGCTGGGAAACCTTCGGTCCTTGGTATGTACCACCTACGCAAGCATTGACACATATCAGTTACACAGCTTCACGACAAAGGTATAACCCAATGGCAGTGGCCTCTTTCAGCTGGATAATGCACCCTGCCATAAGGCAAACACTGAGTGCGTTTACATGCACTTAATAATCCGATCATAGTCGAATTTCTGCAGACATCCCATGAAGAGAGCTGGATTGTACCTCAGGAATCGAATTCAATTATTTATTCATTTTTCTCTGTTTTCTCAGTTGTCATGAAAGGGGCTAGCAGACTTAAACACGGTTGCCAGGTCCTCTTATTCTTGCTTCTTTTGGGCTTTTTCAGCCCCGCAGCCCTGGAATTAAACGCAGCGTCTGCTACTAAACGCTTTCGGTGAAACTCTGAAATGCAGTTTAGCAGTATATGCGAAAGGAATTTTGGAAATATAATTTTGTTATTTTTATACCTGAAGTTTGAAGTTTTACGTCACATATTTCTGTGAGATTATGGCCGAATCCAAAGTAGAAATCCGTTTACTGCCTGAGTAACTTCCCATTATCTGGTGACTCAAGTGCATGCGTACTCTAATCCTAAAAATCTGATTTTCTTCAGTTTTGGATTATTAAGTGTATTTAAACGCTCACTGTTCGGGAATGATATGAGGAACATGACAAAGACCCTGAGGTGTTGACTTGGCCTCCAAACTCCCCGGTTCTCAATCCGACCGAGCACCTTTGGGCTTTATTTGTCAAACACTCTGGGATGTGTTGGGCAAATAAATCCGATCCATGGTCGCGCTGCCTCGCAACTCGCGTGACTTAAAGGATCTGCTGCTAACGTAACAGTGCCAAATACCACAGGATCCTGTTAGAGGGCTTGTGGGGTCCGTGTCTTGATGGGTTAGAAATTTGGTGGCATGATGGGGGCCTGAACTATATTAGGCAGGTGGTTTTAATGTTATGGTTGATCAGTGGTAATCCAAAATGAACAGCCAGGTCACACGAACATATACAGTCACACTGGGACTCACTCAGACACTTTAGAGACGTCAATTGACCTGAGGCATGTCTTTGGATTACGAGAGGAAGACCAGACCAGAGGAAACCCACGCAGACACGATCAGACCATGAAAACTCCGTACAGGTAGCGATCAGCACCGAGGCACCATGCCGCCCTAAGGTTAAACCTCCCTTCCTTAATGATAGGGAGGTGAATGGAGAGTCTCACTACACAACTAAAAGAAATCCAATTACTGACTCATATAAGCTCTGAGGCTTCCTATGATCAGGTCATTAAAGTTCATCTAACCACAGTGACTAGACAACATCGAAATAGCAGTTATCCTAATACTCTGTGCACATAAACACACTCACTGACAGCAGAAACGATTTAGCGAATGCACAATACAGGTAAAACTTCCTTCAGTCTGAGTTCTTTTGCGTTTGTTTAATCGGCTTGATAAATACAAACGTGTTTATACAGAGCACAAGTACGCTAAACCTGTTTGGAAACCCGTTGTGGCACTGATGTGACATTTGAAAAGAATCATCAAACACAAAAAAAGTAATGTTACCCTCCAGAAATCCAAATTCTATGAACATAAGAGTATGCAAATGGTAGACATGCTACAACCTACATGCTGCTCGGCCCTCCACCTCTTATCTGGCTTGGATTTGCATTTGCATACACAATATCACTTGGTCACATTACTCAGTACTCACTCCGACTTTCCTTTTTTACTACATTTAGCAGACACCATTTTCCAGAGCGACTTACAACTGGCAGTCTTACAAGGTACAATCCAACAATTAGTGGGTTAGGGGCCGTGCTCAAGTACCAATTAGTGGCAGCTTAGCAGAGCTGGGACTTGAACCCTTAACATTTTGAATTATATTCCAGTACTTTTATGCAGCAGCAAAACAGTTTCACCTTTACAGTTTTATCTTTTTGCACAGGTGTGCAGGAGTGAAAGTTGGTGATCTAGCCTCCATTATTCCTATTGGATTGTAGGCCTTTCACAGTTAATCTTACCGCAAGATTGGACAAACATAATGTCAAGTAGGTTTTTTATAGGGATGCACCAAAATTTCAGGCACTGAATTTTTTCTTGACAATAAAATGTTTTGTTCCAGGCTGGACCAGAGAGATGAATGCAGACGGCCAACAAACAGAGCTTAGGGAGCAAAGGGTTGAATTTGGCACATAAACTGACTCTGAAACTGTGTGCCCAAGAGACAAGGGGTTTAAATAGCAGATAATGTGATTAAGGAAACGCGGGATGAAGTGAGAGGAATCAATACTTCTTACATTTATTTTCACTTTTATTCCATTGCAGACAGTCCGAATCCAAGATACTTAATGTTTTGGCTGGTCAGCTTCCTTTCTTGTGTTAACATGTTCATGTGTTTCATGTGCATTTCCAGCCTGAAGCACATTTCAAAAAAAGTTGGGATGAGGGAAGTTTAGGGCTAGTAATGAGGTTAAAAGCTAAACAATGATGTGATTTCAAATGGGTGATTGTAATCATTATTGAGTACAAAAGCAGTGCCCACAAAATCGTATTCAGCAGCATATCAACAGCAAAAAATATTGCCTGTGTGGAAGCCAGCCATTCGGCAAGCAATGTGAAATGGCAATAACAAAATATTTTTTATTACATGTCACTCAAAAAACACAAATAAAGCCGGTCGGTTTCAGCTTTCAGATCAGTGTGTTCAAAATTCAATTTCTGCCAAAAATGTTTTCCCACCCCTATACACACAGTGAAACAGAATGTTGTTTCTGCCGGCCCATGCTGCAATATGCTATTATACACAGTACAGAGTAGTACACAGCACAAAACAAGGTGCAAATAACGCAAAGACAAATGCAAACGTCAGAGTTGGACAAGTGCAATAAATAGAACAGTACAATAAATCTTCAAAATGCAAACAAAAAGAGAGGCCACATGGAAATGTGCAAATATAGCGCTTATGCAAGGCGTGCGATTTCAGCACCATTACTGTTTACTTGCTTTTATTTAACCTACTGGAACACCAACTATAGACAATTGTCATACAACTAATTGTGATGAACTTTTCTTTTGACTTGAGGCCACTTTTATAATATTGGGAACAGTGCACCATGTGGAGCCATTTATCACCATGCCCACAAAGAGTGGGCAAGTTACACCTGAAATCTACTGATACAAAACCTACTTCCAACTAAGTCCAAGGTCCATGCAGTGGTCGGTTGTATTTACATTACATTACATTAACAGCATTTAGCAGATGCCCTTATCCAGAGCAACTTACAATTGGTACAGTCTAACAATCCAAACAATTGTGGGTTAAGGGTCTTGCTCAAGGACCCAACAGTGGCAGCTTGGCAGAGGTGGGATTTGAACCCGGGACCTTCTAGCCACCACAGTCCCATCTGAAGGCTATCTGAAGTGGGGTGGGGTTGTTAGGCTGCGGCCCGTGGCTATATTAGAGGGCCCGATTACCTTACCTACATGCGCATTTGCAAGAGCGAGGGGCCGAGCTTGTTGTCAGGGGCACTGGCTCCCACCGAAAGGTCACTGACCTCACTGATACACGATAATAGCGTAGTGATGTGCTTATCTTTATGAAGTCATGCATTACGACCTTTGTGCAAATATTTATATGGATACCAATTAAGGAACCTTACAGTTAATTGCAGCCATTTCACATCATAATAATTAGCTCAAGCAGGCGACATGATAAGAGCCGTGACAGACCTGATTCTCTGCAATGCTTAACATGATGGAGAGTCCAAACAGAGGAAAAGTGGATAAATCAGTGGACTGGCTGTCAAGTTTAAGTAAAAACCAGGATGCCGATATGGCCACCACTGGGAGCGTATTCTCTATTGGCATTCACTGCTAAACTGTCATATGGCTTACTAGGGCTGTCAAAATTAACACGCTAATATCATGTTAATAATAACGCTGACTCAGATTTGAACTGTTTAGCTGTTAATTGCATTTTTCGCATTACAGTAGATCAGCAGTTTATGAAACACAGACCCGTCCGTCTAGCACCAACAACCATGCCACCTCACAGTCTGATGCTCGGTTTGACCATGTCTACATGCCTTAATGCACTGAGCTGCTGCCATGTGATTGGCTGATTAGATATTTGTGTTAATGAGCAGCTGAACAGATGTACCTAATACAGCACTATTGTCCTATAGGGAACAGAAAGTAATCCTTTTGGGAAACTGCCTTCTCTTCAGCGTCACTTTGAGGTTTAACAACATGCCTGGCACGAGATAGTTTGCACCTTTCTAATAAATATACCAATGAAATGAATACTTTGCATTCAAAAGGACTCGTTATTGCTGTTGTTTTCTGTGTTTATCAAATTATTACAAAGTAATAAATGCATTCTGTTGGAGCTTCCATTACACGCTTGGCCATGGAGTGCTTTTGAAGGTCATTTTGTGATAGCAGCAAAGTCAAGCAAGCAAAAAATACAATGAATATGATCACTTGAGAGCACTATTTGCTTCTTCAAATTTACACCCCACCCTTCCTGATCAGAGTCTATATTAAAAAAGGACACAGGGAGCAGGCGTAAGCGTGGCCTAACGGCCTACCAGTTCTTCACAATGCAGGCGTTCTGCAGCACCGGGAGTTGATCCCCGACCAGCTTCCCATTCCTTGGTGCTGTGACTCTGTAAACTCGCTACACATTCTAGATTCTTGCCACCTGCTCGACCACAGACACCGACCACGGACACATTGTGGTTACCTATTTTTATCAGTCAGATAAGGTATAGAAATGTCAGCCTGCATTAATGGACTTAAAATTACGTTAGCTCCCACTTTACTCTTTTTGACTCTCAAGTAATTACGTTTCCGGCCTACCAAACCAAGAACGAATTAGAGCTTCGCACACTGGGGTTGGTTAATGGATTTATGATGAGCTCACCACTGCGCAGCGTAGGAAACGCGAGGAGAGACCAAACCAATGCATTCTGGGGACGGACACTGCATTAACTCCTGTACTGTCGGGCATTTTCGCTAGCCTCGTTTCCCCCTGGTGTCTCCCCTTTCCTCTCTTCTCCTTGGAGAATTGAGAGGCTCTTGAGAGGATCCTCAGCACAATGTTAAGGGCCTCTTACATCTCTACTCAAACATCTAAAAGCACCCTGATCATCTCCGTCAATTTCAGAGCGCACCAGCCAGGCCGCCGGCAATCGAACCGCCGAGGAAGCCCTACACCGCGATTTGGTAATGCCATCTGCAAGCCGAGTGCCAGAAAAGCACAAAGAGACGCAAGAGCCAGACTGCCCGGAGGATCAGGAAGCCCCGAGAGCCATGGCGACCAATCGGAGTACTCTGTGGATGCAGGCTAAATGGCTTCCTATGACGGACACCATGGAAATCATGCAGAATACAGTGATGAATAAATAATCAGCACAAGCAAAGGGAATCAGGCTGCCAGTCTGGGCAAGAGTGACTGCTTCGCTCTCTTCCTACTGGTATAACCACTTAAATGAGCCACTGCCATGGAAACCATACAGCTCATCGATAAATAAATAATCATCTAAAGTGCTGCTCTGAATCACACTCTCTCCTGCCTCACTACCTCTCTCCGTCACCCTGTCCATCTCCATGGCTCTCTCTCTCTCTCTCTCTATGGAAAGTGGATGGGGGAGGGCACCTCGTTCTGGTTTCATGACTTTTTTTTCAAAGACTCTAGGCACCAGTAAAAAGCTCTTCCTGTTTGTAAGAGGAACTCTCGCTGAAGAGTCGATTATCAGTTTCTGTGTGATATTAGGAAACTCTTCGGATAGTTGCTCAGTGAAACCTGAAACTGAGCAGTCAGTGTCACTGATTCAAGGTTGCGCCCCATGGGGGGGGAGTGACGCTTCAAAATGTCGGTTCGCTCCATAAAAAGCATGCACTAGAAGCTCATCCAGAGCATGTGTAAAGTTGCTCTCATGCCTGCATCACACACTGTCTCATTAACCTCCATTAGCAAGACAAAGCCGACCTGCTCCTGCAAAGCTCATCAGCGCATCTACGAGCTCATCATCCTCCAAAAGAGACAATGCTAATGACGGCACTCAACGGCTCTCAGCCACTTCAAACACAAACACACAATGTCTATGGGTGGAGCAGCTGCAAAACACACACACACACACACACACACACACACACACACCTTCATTTGAATAGCCTATCTGTAGGCGTGGAATTTTCCAACAAACACAATCACAAAGCCGAGTTCTCGAGCGGCCCTTTGCTGCTTTTGCAGCTATAAATAAGAATCGTGGTCAAAGATAGTCACTTATATTATTCCTTTGTACCCAACTAGTTAAACCCGACAACAAAGAGAGTATGGTCTGTGTACCAAACTATCACTTCCCCAAAGAGAAGACAAAATACCGCTTTCACAGAGATGAGTTTTCTAAAAATATCTGCTTTTCCTCTCTCATAATCATGCTCTGGTGGCCTAATTTCCATCAGTGGTTAAGGGATTAGTTTGCCACTGAACTGCACTACAGAAAGCGTGGATCAGGTAGCTCCTCGGTGATATAACAATATGGTGATGACAGTACAGGTTCTCCCCAGTTTAGGTTGGGGATATGTTCTGACAAAGCAACCTGAGGAGTTTCACTGCATATATCATAGTGTGGCCTGCCTTAAACGTGCTTAAAACACTTCGGTTTACCTAAAGTTGGGCGGAATCATGAACACAAAGCTTATTTTATAATATAGTGTTGAAAATTTACAGAATAATGTACTAAAAGTGAAAAACAAAAACAAAATGCTTACTTAGTCCATTGGCGTTGCTGTCAGGTTGCCCAGCAACTGTGGGAGAGTATCGTCATGTGTATCGCTTGCCCAGGGGATAAAACATCCGAAATAAAAAATTCAGAAGGCGGTTTTGCTGAATGTGCATTTTTGTGCATTATCGGATTCATCGTAAAGTTGAAAAAAAATCATAAAACGAACCATTGTACAACATGGAGGGCACGTAACTACATTCTAATAATTCAAATGCATATCAAAGCTTTGCAACAAGCACTAGAGACTACTGCCATGGACTTTTTGCACAGTCACCGAATTCAAATCGAGCATTTATGGGGCACTTGAAGACAGAAAAAGACATTCAGTAACATCATAAGAAGCTCAAGCTGGGAGAACATGGATCATCACACACGAATGTTCTGCACAAACTAGCAAACTCATTACAGCAAAAGAGGCACAAACACTAATTCATTCTGAATTTTATCAAAAGATTATTTTCAAAGCTTCAACTTTTCACTCCAGATGTTAAGCTGATTATAAGATCTGTACAGAACTGTTTTAAATGAGAGAAAAACACTAAACATGGACAGGATGCAGGCATAAGTCTGCCCACTACATGACAACCAACTTGGAAGGCACCAGCCTGCACCACCCAAGCATCTACACATGTATGTAGATTAGTCTAAACAACTATCCAATCCAACGAGTTTTAAAAATCCCTTAAAATAAATTTTTGCTAAACATAAGGACACTGGTCCTGTACAAGCTATGGGTACACGCAAATTGGATCTAACTGCAAGCTGACCGCCATATCACCCATAAAAAAGTGCTCCTGCACGGAAACAGGTCCATGTTATAAATTTTGGATGGGTTCCGCATATCGTTAGAAAGTAATATGATATGAAATTAATACTGCAATTATGTCACAATATGCGTTCTCAGGGTAACGGGGGTTATTGGTAATTCTATAAGACTGACCTACTGCATGCTGGTAAAATAATCCCATATTATACAGTAACAAGAAGCAGATTGGATGACAGCTTGTTAAGATGTAGCCCATTTTAGCAATAGATAGACGTTACAAAAATATGTTGCTGTTGTGTACTTGTACCTTTCAGCCAAACGAAATATCGTCGGTATTACGCACTGTGAACGTGAATTCAAGTGCATTAATAATGCAGTATAGCTCACGCCAACTTCTGGGTACAGGACAATGATCAGACCAGTATGCTTGCTTTCTGTTTATTTGGAAACTGTTTTGTTACAAACACAAGCGAGGTGATTGAAAACTTAATATGGGTCACTTTGTTGTAACACTGTACATTAAACATGAAGAGGTTATGCATTCATATCATTTTTCCACTAGGTTCACACTGATAAATAAATGGTTATGAGAAAACCATTCAAGAAGTTACTGGATGATGTAATTAACGTAACAATGTAGTAGCTTTCCTACAACACAGGCAAAAAATGGGCCAAATGCCCGAAAACGAGACCCTTTAAGAAAAACAAATCACCAGAAAGTAAACGCACAGGTTTGAGGTACAGACGATGTCTGGGAAAAAATACTATCAATGACCGTGAACTGTTTTGGCAGAATATCAAAAGTGTTGAGTCACGATTAAGTTAAATGGTGATGTTCCAGAGTGGAGTCCTGGTGAGAAATGGCCATGGTCTCTACCGAGGTGTCATGGTGTGGGAGACTTTTCAGCTGCTGGACCTGGTGAGCTGCTTCTCTGAGTGCGCTTACATGCACTTAATAATCCGATCATAGTCAAATTTCTGCAGTTATCTCAAATGATTAGTCCATTGGGTTGCTGCCTGGATGGCCAACATACACGGGAGAGCATATGAGTGCATCACCTGCGCTGGGGAATTCAAAATTCAGAATGTGATTTCTGCTGAAAGTGTATTCCCATCATAAAGTCGAAAAATCGTAAGATGAACCATCATAACATGGTGCGCCTGTAATGTTTAGAAGTCTTCGAGTACTGGTTGAAAAGTCACTAGATGTCACCAGACATAATTTTCCAGCAAGCCAAAGCTCCTGTCCAGACTGCAAGGACATGGCTTGAGAGCAAGTCCATCAGGCTCATGTTTTGGTTTGTTTAAGATCTAAACCCTATAAAGAACATTTGTTCCCACAATAAACACCAACAAGCTGTTAATATGGGCTGGTATCTTTACCAGCTGATACAGCACAAAGCGCTCCTACTGCTAGGCACATAAAGAACTCACGCTGCAAGGAAATGGCGGTACTGATGTTCCATGGGCAACTATAGCTTACCTCCGGTAACAAGAAGAAGCAGGTATGCGTGACTATTTTTCCTTTGGAATGAAAGAATCCAGTACAGTTCTTAACACAGTCAGGATGACATGTTTAATAACTGTTATATTAAACATACATGTCGCTTCTTGTGATGTCACTCGCTGTGTTTGGTTTGTCTTTGGTCCGTGCTGCGTTCACACACCCATCGAACCGCACCAGAGTTTATCTGGGGCTCACCAAGGTTCGGATGGCAGCGTTCGCACGTGTTCAAATGAACCATACTAGAGGAGCAATCGCACCAGGGTTCGTTTTAATCGAACCAAACGTGCCGAGTTTACACCCGACTCAACAGTGAAAGACATCAGAAGGATTCTTGCTAACTCTAAGGGTTGTCAAATCCCTTAAAAGCATAACACTTAGCCATTTGGGGCTTCTGTATTTTTTTCCAGGGGATGTAGTCGAGCTTACCAAGAGAGGCAGTACTAACTGGTAGTATACTCATTTAGTATTGTTACTCATCTGGCATACTATGCAGTATGTGGTATGAGACACAGTCTACGTACGTTGTTATGTTTACTGGTAAGACTTCTCTAGTTATGCTGATCCTGCTTGCTTTCTCTTCCTATTTCAGCACATGCTCATATGTCGAAAACTGAAAGGGATCCGATTAAGGTTACACATGTTACAAATAACCTGATTACTGAGCTAAAATCCAGGTGCCTTTATTAGATTTCCAGGGCTAAGGATAACAGCCTTAGTACGATTTAAGATAGCAGAGTATTTACACGAGCACTTCCATAATCAGCTAACTGCCCAAATCACATGACAGGATTATCAGAGTCCATGTAAAAGCACTCGGGGACACTTCCTGCATGCATGCATATTTGGTTCAAATGGCATGTGCAATCAGTACGAATTCATTTGCAGCGAAGCAACCTTTACGAATTCTGCAGAATGGTCCAGCAAGCCCGATCTAGTCCTGCTCAGCTGAGACAACCTGCCAGAACTTCAGAAGGAAGACTTTCGGTCCTGTGGCCCTCGGTTTTGGTGCGCAGATCATTAAGAGTGAGTCAGCGGCTCCTGGGGTTTCTGGAGTGCCTTAGAAGAGTTGATCTGACAACTCAGCAGGAAGGTCACCTACCCTCATTACACAGCAGCTGGAGACTAATAACTGCTACTTGTACTGAAACTATTTCACCCAAAATCCATCCGGGGTTTAGATATTCTGCTAGGCGGGGTGGTCGACTTTCGAGAGATGGCTTACAGAAACTCTCAGATCTCTTTTCATGAGAAGTTATTCTGACTAATTCTGAAACGCCTCAGCTGTGTTGGCGATACAGTGCGCTACGTATCACAAAGTCTGTTTTCAATTTGTTTAGGGTCCGGTTTCAGAGCCTATGCTTTTCAGACGCAGACATAAAGTGTTCTGGAATGTGAAACACTGTAACCCTAAACCCCAACGACACTGCATCAATGTGGCTCGCGTTTCTATTTTAAGAAGGCACACATTCGAAGCATTTTTAACTGAATTGAAAACCTGACAGCAGCCCATGACTTGATTTGAGTTCATGGTGAGTGTTCGCTAAAATGCCAAAACGGATGGGGAAACTGAAGACGTTGGACTCGTAGTTCACGGTCATAAACACCACCATACCTCTGTGTCTGAATTTCTTTCCACTCGAACGGAAAGTTTCAGCACTCTGTTCCACCAGATCTGCAAGCAAGCAGGTCGTTGCACGTGATAATATGGAACCAAAGAGCACAAAAAGATAAACAAGCACACCACTGAAGTTGACAGACACGGTAATGTAGGGCAGCACCGAGCATGCACTTATCAGCTAGACACCAGAGAACTTGTGTCTTACTCGAGACAATTTCCGCAGCTCACATGGACGCCCGTGTAACACGCAGATAACGCGCACGGCCCTGGTGCATTCTGCCGCAACCGCCTGCTGCATGCTCCTCGTCCTGTGTCACCCTCGCACCCTGCCATCTCAATTAAACACACCCAGTTCATTCAGGCAGGAATGACCCTCACAATGGAGGCCATTGTGAGCAGGCTGCCACGGGGGGCTGCGGCTCTCCGCATCAAGGCAGCACTCGACATTAGCATGGCCGTCAATAGGCCGAGAGGCCCGGGGTTCAGAGGAAACCCCTAAATCCTTCGGTAGGAAAAGAGCGATGGCAGAGAAATAGCCCGAGCCGGACTGAAGATGGAGAACTCCTGGCCGGGTTGAGGCACGGTGGGGGCTGGGAGAGCAGTCGGGCCGCGGGTCGCATTTGCAAATGAAATCCAGAGCAGTGCCTCCATTTGATTACCACGCCCCAGTGTCACGGCGCAACCATGGCAACACAAGCGTCCCGGCCTCCCGGGGACGCCAGACTGCACTTCTCGGCCCATCGCTGAGGGCAGGATGAACAAAAAGAGGAGAATAGCACATGAGAAATATGTGCAGATGGGCCATAACAAGACGATGGCAGGAGGAGGAGGAGGAGGAAGGGGGATCGCCAGACAAAGGCATGGTCGTTGGCTGAAAGCTGGGACACAAGTCAGGCTTTGGAAATCTGGTCCACCCAGTTGGAATGGGTTCTAAAAAGACAGTGGTCCAGTCACACTTCAAAATGATTGGTTTGAAAAAGAAAACTGGTTTTTGCATCATCACCGAATGACTGCTGGCATGGCCAAACTCGAAGATTATAAGATGCGATACCAAACTGTAAACGTAGGCACAGGCTTCCAGAAGAGAAGGCGGGAGGAAGCGAAACCCTTCAAACTGTGTATTTATACTCTTTAAAAGAACACAACCATACAACAAAAGCCAGAGCATATCCATCTTTGGGAGACTCATAATGAGGCTAATTAATTTCCCAGCATAGTGTCAGGAGAGCAGCAATAAGCAAGGGATCATTTGCTGTGCCCTACAAGAGCCCTCCAGAGAGAGACAATAAAAAGGCGACCGTTGCACCTTTCGGAAATGGAGTACGGCAGTCAGGTCTTGAGACGTTTTGACAAAGTCAGCTGCTAGGGCATGAGCTGAATCATAAAACATGACCTCACAGATTGAACCGAGTGCAATCTGGGTCATGAGCTCTGAAGAACGATCAAAGGTGAAGGCAACTTCCAAAGATCAGGGAAACACAGAGTGGCAAAAAGCACGCGGTGTGGTGTGGTTTGATACGACACTGCGTTTTAAACCAAATGCAAACCTATCGAGTACCTGTGTCTGTTTCCCATCGCGCTGCAGTACCCATGAAAACAGGAACAGTTCTCTAGAGGTTTTGTGGTGGCGGTGAGATCATTTGTACCACATGCTTGTGTTAACTGTAAACACCATAATGGAGGAACCTCTACATATCTTGACTCGGAAATTTCTGGGATTTCCATTGCACTCGATGGGAACTTTTAGAGATCACTGTTTTAGGACACCGCTTCTGAAGTTTGCTGAACTGACCATCAGCAGGGCAACTCTAGCCAACCAGGCTGCATCTCAAACCCCATGCTATATACAGTACCAAATGGTGGGGTGCTATTCGATATTTTTAGCCTCTTCAATATTCTTTGTACACTCACAAGAAGGGCGATTATACGATGGGACCTGAGGCGACTGAAGGAAAGACTCAATTTGAGGATTGCAGATTTGTAACATGCTAGAAAGTCCTAGCTGTTGCCGATCAGGACGCACAGCAACAGGATCAGAAAACTAACGTACGAGTTCGCATTCTTGTGCTACATTTGAGTTGAGCACTCACCTGAGTAAGCTTGACGTCTTACGTTATTGTTTATCCGAAATCATCAACACCCAAATCGCAAGAATGCATTCACATTTCCCAGTGTCACACTTGTGCAAATGTAGGTTCAATTATGGTGTGATTTATATCTTGATGGGTCAAGTCGTTGCTTAAATTCATGATCATGAGTTTAGTCACTGGTTCGTGTTATATTTACCCAAACACAGCTTAAGCAAACGAGAGTATTTAGGTGCGATTCGGACCAAGTCACTACGTACATCCATGTGTCAAGTCACCATTCATGTTTAATTCAATGGTGTAAGTCAGTAGCCATGTTTACATTGATTGGTTTAGTCAATGTTCACGTTACATAAATGGGTCAAATCACCAGTCACGTTTATCGTGGGTTAAGTCAATAATCCTTTTTACAATGATGAGCTAAGTGACTATTCATACCCATGCTGATTCGTTAGTGGCTAGTCACGTTTAGGTTAATGGGTTATGAGTCAGAAGTCATCTGTATGTTGATGCTTTAAGGCATTAAATCATACATCGATGGGTCGTCACTATTTACATTCACATGACTGAGGTGTCACTTTGTATTCAGTCACGCTTGTCTGCGGTACATAGGTCACGTTTTCTGGTACAATTTAGATGTTAAGTCGCAAGTTGCCAAATGTAAGGTTTGCCACAAAACGTACTAACAATGACGTCACGCTGGAGGCTGCTCCATTTGTGCCAATGCAGGTCGAACCGAGAGCACTTTGGTGTGTGTCAACAGCTCAAGCAACTAGTCATATCTAGGGTTATGAGTTAAACAACCAGTTAGTCACGTTTGTGCTAGATTTCTGCCTACATGCATCAAACCAACAGACTGATTCTGACTGGTAAAAATCACAGGTTCTACCAAGTGTTTTAGTGTATTTTCCCCCCACACACTAAAACACTTATTTCCGATCAGAAGTGGTTCCAACTTCCCCGGGGTCAAGCAGAAGCTCGGGTCACCTAACCCCCTTGGTTTGTTACATTATCCCGAGGGTAAAGCGAGGAAAGTCCATGCTGGGAAAGGGCATGGCTGCTGTTTACAGTGCGAGGCGTCGAAGTGGATCCTCTGTCAACCATGAAACCAGAACTAAAGGTGATCATGTGACTGGAGCTGCTGTTCGTCGTGGTCTGATCTAATCTGATCCCTCCCTTCTCTCTGGTTCCTCTATGCTGTATGTGTATCTCTCTCACCACGTGTCATTGTCACTCAGCCTGAATGTGCGGAAACACTCGTGTCGAGCTGCACTTTGTCTACATGAGGACTCGATCCACCACATTCACGTAGTGATATCCAGATTTTAAAGAAGTGCCAATAAAACCGAGCCTTCTCATGTTTTTACAGTTGTCCTTTATTCTTAGGTCTAGAAACGTGTTTAGACGTCGTGTCACCTTCAAAGACAGCCTACCAAACATGTTTTAAGTGGCTAGGTTTCTTTTTGTCAGCGGGAGACCTAGTGTCAATAAAGAGCTTCCAGCAAAGAAGAGCCACTGAATAGCAGTGAACTACCGAGTCCATTATAATGTGGTATCAGTAGCGGGAGGTAGGATACCACGGTCCTGGTTAGTTTGATCAATATTCCAGTACGTTTTGGAGAACAAACCGCACATTATGGTGACATTTATCTGTCATTTAGATCTCGAAGGCAAAACTGGAACCCAAAACAAGCTGTCGTACGGAACACAGTGACCCCTATGCTAGCACAGAACTAGCTCGGTTCGTTGTCGTTTTCAAAAGCTCCACGCACTTTTCCAGGTTTTCCAGATAAGATACCGACCGTGTGTCTAAAGAACAGACAAAAACGGGTTTAAATATCACTTTTGGTAGAACCACGGGCGTTGCGTAAGGAAGGCGCAAGGCGTGCTTCCCACTGATTCAACTTAGTTAGCCGGATCACATGGTCCCAAACAATTCCTGATTGTTTATTGCTCTGTGCGGGAACAACAACAAAAATAAAAGCGAAGCCACGGAGAGCAAACGTCGACTCCATAAAAGCAGAGCTGGCCGGTGAGAGCAGAGCGGATCAAGCTACCGTGCTGTAACCGTACTGCCCCGGAATTTCACATGACACGTTGCGATATCGTTCTTCTATCAAACCTGCTTTATATAAAGTGCGATCGCTTTCACCTCGGCCTTCACTTCACCGAGCCGGGAGAGAGAGAAAACGCAGGACTTACATTCGTGCATGCTAGAGTAAGCCGGTCCCGGGCTCCAGATGGTCGCTGTGCACTTTCATGCAGTTTGTCGTTTTGTCCTGTAGCTCACTGTGTAACGTTACTGTGTGTCAGAGATCAGCAGCTGCTTCCTCCATCCGCGCCGCTCAGCTCGGCACAGCACAGCACAGCAACGCTACCGAACCCCCCCGGCCGTCGCCACGGCAACACCGAGCCCTCAGCCAATCAGACGCGAGCTCTCCGATATCCCCTGACAACTGCCGCAGCGCGCTGTAGCTTTTTTTAAGCGAAGCGATTGCGTTCGTTCCCCGTATAAAAGATTTCCCTTTAAATCAAAAAGCGAACGCCGTAAATCCCAACTCTGCACGTCTGCGATAATCGGGTTTAATTCTGACGGGGTCTAATTAGACTTTTAGGTTAGAAGCATGTTCGCATTATGCACATCTCACTCTGTCTCATCTTAAGAGTTCATATTGTCACGTTTTGCAGATTTTGCGGTCCAAAAGTTTCGGTTAGGTCTTGATTGATTTTCTACATGCAGAGCAAACTTTAATCAAGCAGGTTTTCTTTGCAAATCGACGCATTGAACCACTAAGAAGTCAACGAGGCTCTGAATTTTCATTTTCATGTAATACGTCCTTTTGCCCCTGTAGAGGTTACGTTTCACCAGATGTGCCTAGACTTTCGCACATGGAAAGGTATCCATGCCACAGTGTACGTTCCTCCAACTGGTTCTAAAATGCATGCATTAAAATGTGCAAAACACCTCTTATAGTCCAATAAACTTGTTCCCTGAACACGTGTTGAGTTCTTCTCATTCAGAAGAAAATGGTGGTGCAGCAGTTAGCCCCTGGTTCGATCCCGACCTCGGACTGTATGTCTGTATGGAGTCTGTGCTGATCTGAATGTGTGACTAGTTTGAAGTAAACTTGTGTATCAGTGTAACCCGTCGAGAAAGTGACGTTAAACAAACCAAAAAAACAAAAACAAAACGTCATTTCAGCAAGGGTGCACAAACTTAGATTCTTAGCATGTCCAAGCACGATCGGCTGTGCCTAAGGGCAGGGAAGCCGGTTGTGTCTGTCAGGTAAGAGGCATTGTCGAGACTCTAACCCGGGTCTCCGTGGTGGTGTGCAAACATATTAAACCTCTACATCACCCAAATCCCAGCCATGTGTTTGTGTACTGGTTTAAAAGGCTACATTTGTGTAGTGACAATAATGTATGTTATGGAATTTTTTTCCTGGGCACTGGTGGCACAGTTTTAATTCACTGGCCCTTCATTGCAGCAGAGCCTTCTGGCCAGGTCAAACATCATCTTGGCGCAATTGGTTGTAGGAGGTGAGACTAGTAAGGGGATGAACATCAGTGACCCCTGCCAGTACTGCTTATGTTTGCATCCTGTACTCTCTGGAGTAAGCACCCGACCCCATGACTGGCAGGAATAAAAAGTGATAGGCAAAAAAATACTGAGATATTGTGAATACTTATGGGAAAACGATTCGCTCTGTATCCATTTACTATAATAATTTTGAACTGTTTATTTCAATTGCTGATATGGGTGACATGGCGTCATAGGTCAATCTTGACCTCGGATTCAGCCTGTGTGGAGTTTTGTATGTTGTTGTTTTTCTTTGCGAGTACTCAAAAAACATGCATTAGGTTAATTGGCCCAGTCTGAGTGGTTGCCAATGTCAGGTGCTGTGACACCCCAGTTGGAATTGACCCAGTTGGTCCCATTAAAATGGAAAGTGGGCCCTGCATAAACATTAAAAAAGCGATCTCAATAGGTGCTGCCTTATCCCTATTAGTATTGTATTTGATTGTTTATCTTATATATTACAGGTAAAGTGCTTGCTTTTCCTTTAATCTCACTATTAATAAACATCCTGAAGGCTCTGCCAATTTTACATCATACTATACATACAGTAGTCTACTTCATAACAATTACAATTTGTCCCTTAAGTTCCCAGTTTGAGTTATTTTGATGAATCCTGCTCAAGACAGTGTTAATACACTGGCCTGTCTGTGTTGCATCATTTTATACTGCCATCATTCCAATCGATAGGTGGATGGAATTAAAACCATTTTATGTGATGTCACGCAATCAATATCCCCCAATCTGATATTTTTGACACACACCGCTCCACATTCCAGGTCCCACATCGGATATGATCTCACATACCATAGGCTCTATACGTCTATGACTCACACACACACCAATCTCTGAGGGAATGGTTAGAAATCAGGTCAGATCCTCGTGACGTCGTTCGGAGGGGGAAGTCCTGGAGGCGGATCCTGAAACGGAATGTGCAGTGTGACATTAGGAACTGTTTATCCAATTCTCTGGGTTTGCTTAGAATAGAGTAGGTGGCTATAGGTGACTGAGATATGAACCTGTTTATGCACCCGACACCACGATATCGTCCGGTCAGTCCTGCCATTTCATTTATCAGCATGAGCCCAGATGCCAGCAATGTCCTCCATGTTCTATATATGTGCTGATCTGTGGTGAACAATGCAAGTGGGAGGCTGTGAACAGACGTCTGTTTCTGCACAGGGCAGGAAGGCCATAGCTGAGAGGAAACATTCAGAGAGGAGGACAAAAATGCCCACTCTGTGATCTGTTTGACCCTTCAGAACTGATCTGCATTATCATCTATAGTCTAATCAGGATTGGTTCGTAATTGTGCAGAATTATTTTGTGTCAGGATTGTGCAGGGGCTCCCATAAGTCCAGGATCATAAGGACATTTTAGCTTTCATATTTTAACCAATTTTTCCTGGTCAGGGATGTAGGGGGTCTACACCCAGGGAAATATGCTTTGGGAGATATCTTCACAGCACACAGGCCACATGTGTAAGAGATGCCTGGATGGAACGCTAGTCCATCGCAGGGCCCACAGAGGTCAATGTTGTAGCCCCATCCCTCCAGCACAGACAATCATAAAAGTATGACAAAAAGCCAGTGAAAAGGCACTGCTAAGATTCAAAGCCCGGTCCCAGTGGTGCTCTAGTGCATTGCTGGTGCACCACCCCAACACCCAGGAATTGAAAAGGCAAAAAAACAAAAAATTACAACAGTCTTCACTATTCTCACTACACAACTTTATTCTCACTATACATGTTTGTTGCAGCAGTCTAATAGGTTCAACACTCATAGTTCATGCTGTCTGACAGCCAAACTATATGTAGAAAACACTGCAAGTTTTTACTGTTATTATTTGCATTTTCCGCACTGTTCAAACTTTTTCTGATTTGGGGTTGTACATTGACCCTATGACACACATTGACACACACACACACACACAAACACACAAATATCTATATACCACCTCAGAACTCATCAAATGTAGTTCTCGACACATTTTGACTAGAAAAATTTGTCTCGGTTCTCATTGTTTGCTCAGAACTCGGAGCTTAAACTTGTATGGGTCGAGCCGTACAACTTGTTCCAGCTGAAACTTGATTCACGATTCATGATTCAGTACACAGTGATTCAGTCTCACAACAGCTTTTTCTCAGTGAAGGTCTCTGGTGTGTTTATCGTTTCTTTATTTTTAAATCAACAGTACATTAATCGTAGTGCAAATAAGTCCCCATGGATCCTAAATAGGTTAGTTAAAAGAGCCAACTGAAAGAAAACCAGGAACTGAATCCTGATCACTTTTAGGCTGAGCAGTTGGCATTAGCAGCTGGTGCCCTGAGTTCACCAACTGAAAAGTAAGAGCAAAAACACTTACTCTCTTTCAATCCATTACTCACTAAATTACATTATATATTTAAAACTCTTTATTATAAAATAAGGCTTGTGTTAATAATTTTGGCCAACTGTAGGTTAATGTATAAGTGTTTTAAACATTATGGTCGGCTCCACTATGATACAGCATAGAGTATATTAAACTCATCGGTTTATATATTTAACTTCTGATGGATTTGGAGTTTCTGGGGGTCTGGAACAGATTAACCTCGGTACTCGTTGTTTTCTGTTCTCCTGTTGTCAACAAGCCTTCTGGAACAAATTAATGAACCGAGGTAAGAATCAAGGTGCCACTGTACATATATACATATATATATACACACCACCTGGATTTAACTAAGCAAATAGTTAAATAATTAAAAAAGAGACTCCCATTGGATAATGACTGCATGGGTGATTAGAAGACACATCCTGTGGTCGTGGAAAAGATGTTCATCTGTTTCAGAAGGGTCAGAATGTGAAAGAGTGGATCAGAGAGCATGAACCATCATTTTCACACATGGATTGGCCACCACAGTCCAGACCTGAACCCCATTGAGAATCTTTGGGATGTGCTGGAGAAGACTTTGTGCAGTGGAACAAATCTCCCATTATCAATACAAGATGATAAATGTTGAATACAGAAATAAATGTTGTGACATTGCAGAAGCTTGTGGAAATGATGCCACAGCAAATGCGTGCCATAATCAAAGCTAAAGGTGGCCCAGTGAAATATTAGAGTGTATGACCTTTTTTTTTGGCCAGGCACTGTATATATGTATATGTGTGTGTTTGTGTGTGTTATATATAGACACACACACAGCCACCATTATTTATATTACTATTCTGATATGTGTTCCAGCATCTCCAGTTACTAACAGTCTCCATCTCGCTGTTGTTAGTACAAGCACAAGCACCTCATCATTTACAAATTAATCACTGCCTAGCACATACTTCCGTTAGCAAACCTTAAGCCAGACATCACCCTTTTTGTAATATAGCTACACTGGCAGATCAATGCACGAGGAGGAAAGCACTTACTACCCCCTTCCACACACATGACCTCACTATATGAGCTCCTGTCAAAATGGGAAGAAAAAATGCCAGCTCTACCAGTCAGGGATGGTTACACGTACATGGACTCCTAGAAACATAAGGACAGGGGTGGCTCAGTGGTTAAGGCTCTGGCTGAGTCAAATCTCAGCTCTGCCATGCTGCCGCTGTTGTGTGTCTGCTAAATACGGAAAGGTATGGCTGTAGGGTGTCATTAAAGATCAAAACTCACAATCTTTTGTCGCCAGGGCAAATGGACCCACCAATCCAGTTTGTGAATTATTTTCTTTCTTTTCTATGTACGATGATGAGACGGACAATTTATTTTACATTTCCATCATTTAGCAGACGCCCTCATCCAGTTTGATTCACTACTGAATACATTCTCACAATCCAAGCCATTGTGGGTTCTGGTCCATAATCCAGTACTTTCAACCAACCTAGGGACACAACAGTCTCAGAAAATTAATTGGTTGAACTTCGTCCTTCATGCTGAATTGTATTTTGAAATATGTTTTTGAGACTCCACCGATTAAAGACCCAGTAGATGTGCTTTTCTAGCCTTTATCAATACCAGGTATTTATCTGCGAGAGTGTTCGAATAAAAGACCAAGACCCAGACATTGGGAACAGCTCAGACTAATCCCTCCTCATTTCAAAACACACTGTAGTTTAATATCCAAAGCACCAGGGCAATGCAACACACATCCAGAGATAAGCAGCTCAAGGCCAAGAGCATGTGCAAACAACTCATGTTTTCGTTCAATCAAGCACATCAGCCTAATGTACATATAGCTAATCAAACGCCACAGTGTTGGATGCTGATAACAGGCATCAATGAATAGTTACCTGTGCTGGGAGTATGTAGGAATGTATCAAAGGCAGTGGTCATGTGCAGCTAGTAATGTCTACAGAAAAACAGTGACAGTCAGACCAGTGACATCACTGCAAAAAGTGAAGCAAGGGAATACTTTCCCAGAATCAGCAAAGTAGTATGAACAAGGAGATTGACATATCAGCACTGAAGAATTCTGGGAAATGTAGGAAGTAACTGTACATTGCCACTAAAACTATAACAATGGCTATATTTGTATAGTAACATGATCGATTCACCAGTGAGTGAGTGACTGTTCCTCTAATATGATGTGCATTAACACACTGTTGTGATATTCTACAAATCCAGCTCTTGGCCGGCTTGGTGTGATAGTGATGTTAAATAAACCAAACAGTCCAGCTCTTCCTTGTTTAAACATTAAATTCACGTTTTAGGCCACGGCATGAACTGTTCAGTGATATAGAAACAGGGTTAGTTTGTATATTCAGTTTATTTAAGTCGCTCTTAAATAAGTGGTGTATTTAAGGTTTTCATGCTGGAAGTCGAACCACATGCAAATCTTCAGCTGTCTAAAAAGGCCAGCAAGCTTCCCTCAAGGATTTGGCTGCACTTGGCAGCTTCCATTCTGACTTACATGCTGACAGATTACCCAGTGCCCCACAACATACTGTTGATACCACCATGCTTGACAGTAGGTAGGAGGCATTTGGGGTGGTGTGTTGTATTTGGTGCTTGGGTTTCCGTTCAAAAAAATTTAATCTTGGTCTTATCTGACCAAGCTTTTTTGCCACCCTGCCATACAGCTGTGAGTAAGGCCTGCAAAAAACAGGCAATCTCTGCCATAAAACTTATAAGGCTTTTAAAGTTTCCATTGACTTCTTGGTAGCTTCTTCCCTGATCAAAATC
Source organism: Ancistrus triradiatus (assembly GCA_025084515.1). Classification (NCBI taxonomy): domain Eukaryota; kingdom Metazoa; phylum Chordata; class Actinopteri; order Siluriformes; family Loricariidae; genus Ancistrus; species Ancistrus triradiatus. The sequence continues at coordinate 170,811 of JAJAGP010000838.1, read as the reverse complement.
CATCCTGGATCAGTCATCCAGTTAGTTTGACCAGGGTGTTGTGCGAGTGCCATACAATTTTCCACTTCTTAATAATGCTCTGAATGATACGAAGAAAAGTTAAAGGTCCTTCTCCTAATTCGTACCTTTCCACAATAATTGAGCAGACATTTTCAATTCACTTTGTGCTTGAGGGCGGTATTGTGTAAACACTGCACAGGTCAAAAATGTATTAATTTATTTTGATTTACAAGGCATTTTCCATAGGTACTGTCATTTGCATCCAAACTGATTGATGGGTTAAATATTTATCCACTCCCTAAGGAAAAGCTGTTTATAGTTTTATATGGATACTGAAGGATAGTATAGGTGTGTATGTGTGTGTACCATATTTAACTAATGTGTTACCAGCACACTGGTCTCAGTAAACACAGCCTGCAGCATTTGAAGGGCCCTTGTTTAGCTTGTTTGCCCAGAGAACACCCTTATTTACCTGTGTATTGAGAAAAGCCAGGGCTTTATGAATAAAGTCAATACTGGCCTACAGGTCTTATCGGTAACAGGATTTCACCTACTGAGGCAAGCTGCTGTAAAGTTCTCCAATAGTGCAATGCATTGCTGATTCAAGGACTTTGCTCTCAAAATATTTACTTGGTGACCGTACAGAGCTCAGCGTATTGGCTGATCTCAACAAGGCCACACCTGAGATTGTGTTTTATAGTCTCGGTAACCAACATTGCCAACACTCTTTAATACACCGCTAGAAATAAAAGTGCTTTTTTTTTACCGACATAACGTAATCAGGAATTAACAGGACTAAGACTTCTGATACCACATAACCTAGATATGGATGCCTGCATTAAGCAACAGAATCTGTTCTTAGACGTTCACAGACACAGACAGGCCTGAGGCTGTACAGTCAGACAGAATTATTTGGCATCTTTTGTAAAGAGTGGCAAAGGTATCTGAGCTTTTGTTTTAACTCCTGTGGTCTCCTTGTCCAACAATAACTGCAAGTTAGCGTTTCAGTAGCTGTTGATCAATCCTACACGTTGGCTTGGGGAAATTTTAGCCCATTCCTCTGTGCAGAACCGCTTCTTCTCCGGGATGTTGGTGGGTTTCCTCACATGACACTCTTCCATGACGTTGGCTTAAGTTCATGGTTTTGCCATTCCAAAACGCGAACTTTATCCTTCTGTAACCATTCTTTGGAAAACAACTTAGTGTGCTTATTCTTGATGTCTTGCTGCATGACCAGCTTCAGTCCATTTTCCTTTGCTAACGTAATTCAGAATTCAGTGTTACATCAATGCTGGCAAACTGTCCTGTCCCAGATGCAGCAAAACAGGCCCAAAACATGATACCACCACCAAGTTTTACTAATAGGATAGAGTGGTTTTCTTTCTCCAGACATAACGTTTCTCATTTAAACCAAACGCTCCATTTCGTTCTCATCTGTCTACAAAATGTTTTTTCCAATAGCCTCCTGGATGGTCCATGTGATGGACAGGAATGTTCTTTTCAGAGAGCAGTGACTTTCTCTTTGCAACCCTGCCACGCACAATCGTGTTGCTCAGTGTTCTCCTGATCATGGACTCCTGAACATTAACATAAGACAATACAAGAGAGAGGCCTTTAGTTGCTTAGATGATACTGTGGGTTCCTTGTTGACCTTGCAGACTACCACACGCCTTGCTCTTGGAGTGATTTGTTGGCTGACCAAATCTTATCTCAGTTTGTACTCAAGCCTTTTCCAACCTGATAAAAACTCTTTTTCTGAGATCCTTGGAAAGCTGTTTTGTTTATGGACACTTCCACAAACGTTTTGCAAAGATCAGACTCTAATAGTTCCCATGTTCTTTAACCTCTTGAGACCTCGTGTCCCCATCTGAGGACATGACGTTTTGGGTTTGCTACACATCCTACTTCATTCTGCTTAACTCAGTCCTCATTTGTAGACACTCTTCAGCATTTCACAAAAACAAAAATACCTTCTGCTCAAAGACCATGCTCAGTTTTTATACATAAAAAAATCTGAGCTCCAAGGAGGATAATGAGGTCTCAAGAGGTTAAATACAACAAGGGTGCCCACTGGTGCCTGATTGTCCTCCCATTGATTAAAAGCACTTTTTCAAATGAACTGCTCATCCTGGAGGACATACTTTTGCCCCTCACTGATATGTAACATTGGATAGATGTCCTTAATAAATAAATGACCAAGGTTAATATTTGTTTAATTGCATTTGTCTACTTTTTAAGACTTGTGAGAACATCTGATGACGTTTTTGGTCAAATTGTAATGGCTTCACACACTTCAAACACCACTCTTTAACTAAGAACTCATTCATGACTTTCTGTTCACTGACGTATAAATGAGTCAACACAGAAGCCAAACTCTCTTGGTATTCATTCATCAAGGTTAGAAAATACACAAATAAAACAAAACAACGTGTGTTACCAGGCAATGGTTGGAAAAATCGCTACACACACACACACCAGCCTTGGTAAAACAAACTTTATGGAGACTTTTCATAGATGTCGTGATTAAAGTAACCAATCAATGCTACACCTAACCCTAACCTCAGTAAGCTCAAGCTAATATTTTCACTCTTTTGTTTCAAAAGAATGTTGCAGTTTCTGTTAAAAAAATGTCCCCACAATGTCAGAATTGTCCGAGCTTTCTATCCTTGTGCTGACATTTGTAATATAAACATGGTCTCACACACAAAAACTTGTCTTATACTATACTTGTGAGGACTTTCCATTGACATGAATGACAATGAAGGGTTACTGCAGCTGATTAATGCTACAACTAAGCCTAAGCCTAACCTCAGTAACCTAAAGCAAATCTTTCGGCGCTCTTGGTTTTTCAAATAAAAAACTTTTTATTAAAAAAATAAAAATAAAAATAAATCAATAAAAAGCAGTTAAAGAAGCTATGACAAGTCAAAATTCCAGGTTTTCTTATCATTGTAATGGAATTTGGTCCCCACAAGTATAGCAAAACAAGACACACACTCCATGATTTATTGAAAACGCTTGATCTCACTTGTCCTGGTCAGGGTCATATGGGGGTTCTGTCATGTTAGACAACAAAAGACCCAAGTCTAAACTATTTGGCAACAAAAACCCCGAAGTAGGTTTGGTACAACAGAAGATTTTAAATAAACATCTGGCTGTATTTGCTGGGCCATGGTTAGATCACCAGAAAATGACAATGACCCAAAACATAAGTCCAAATCCACACACAAGAGTTTGTCACAGGTTCTGACATGACCATCCCAGTCCTCTGATCTAAATCCTATTGAAATCTGTGAGCAGAGTCCCCATGGCAAGACCTGGAACCTGAAGGATGTGCAGAGGTTCAGTATTGAGATTTCCTGCTCTGTATCCTCCAGTCTCATCACACTTTACAGAAGACTCAGTGATGTTAGGGTTGTTGCACACAGACACTTTGATCAAGAGGTTATTTCTGATACGCAAACCCACCACCTCAGGGACCTGGGCTCACGCCCTGGCAGTATTACACTGTGGGTATAAAGGGATGAACAAGGTCAGCAACAATACTCACTTGATAATAAGGGGCCCAAAGTGTGCTAAGAAAAATATCCCCCATGTCATTACATGGATCCTAGCTTGCTTGTTGTTTCAAGTGTCACAGCAGAAACTGACTCCTCAGACCAGGCAACATTTTCCCAGCCTTCTCTGGTCCAGTTTTGTTGAGCCTGTGCGAAGTGTAGCCTCAGTTGCCTGTGACAAGAGCGGCACCCCGGTGTGATCTTCTCCCCCTGTCCGCCATTGGTTTCAGTGTTTCACATTTTGTGCATTTGAGAGGCTCTTCTGCATACCTCGGTTATAACGAGGGGTTATTTGAGTTACTGTGGCCTTATCAGCTCAAACCAGTCCAGCCACTCTCCTCCGAACTCTAGCATTTTCACCCACAGAACTGCCCTCCCTGGATATTTTCTCTTTTTCAGATCTTTATCTGTAAACCCTAGAGATGGCTGAGTGAAATTTCTGAAATACTCAGACCAGCCCATCTAGCACCAGCAACCATGCCATGTTCAAAGTCACTTAAATCACTCTCCCCCCCCCCATTCTGCTGCTCGGTTTGAACTTCAGCAAGACTTCATGACCATGTCTATATACCTAAATGTATCGAGATGCTGCCATGATTGGCTGATTAGATATTTATGTTAAGGAGCAGTTGTACCTAATAAAGTGCCTGGTGAGTGTAAACGTAGGTGATTAGTTAACTTAAATCAACCAATTGTAAATTATAAATAACTGCTTTACATATAAGCAGCTCTAGTGGCTCAGAGGCAAGACCCAGCTGCTGGGAACCACCGCTGCTGAAGACCTGGCTCAGAACCCCAGAGTGAGTTTATAACATGAAGGCCACTGGTTGCAGTTAGGAACCCCTATGATGGACTGGTGACATTTCCAGGGTGGAAACATCAGTTTGGATATCGAACAGTCCGTTCAAACTTTTTAGTCCTAAAGTTCGAACAGAAACGCGCAAGACCCAGCCAACCGGCGACTCTGGAACCAATTAAGTTTGAATTACAGGGTTCCGCTGTAGAAGGTAATCACTTAAATATTGATCCTCCCTTCACAATATTATACAACCCAAAATGTTCTGACACAATAGCATCCAAGTACCCTACTGTAACGTCAGACAAGGTCCATGGTTCAAATCCCACCTTGACCAAGCTGCCACTGTTAGGTCCTTGAGCAAGACCCCTAACCCACAATTCCTTGACACTGTATTTGCTGTAAGTAGCTCAGAGTAAAAGTGTCTGCTAAATGCTGTAGCTCTTCTTGAGGATAAGTGCTGGAGCCACTGTGACCCTGACCAGGAGAAGTGGGGTTAATCATCCAAAACACTTGAATAAGTAGTGCCTAATTGCAGGTGCATCACTGCAAGATGGGAGCTGGCTGATCATCCCCAGTGCTGCAACAACCCCAAACCAGTTCTGCAATGGACTGGAGGTCCATCCGGGGAACTCTTACACCAATACCTAGGGATTTTCCAGGGAAAGTGCTAAATAAAGGTGGAGGAACAGAAAGAATGCATAGGACATTCTAAGCAAAGGTACAAGAAAACGCTCCACACAAATAAAACGCAGCGAATGTTGATCTAATAAAGTTTATTTTCTTAAAAATGACCAGTTTCCTTTTTTCTTTTGTTTTCTAGGAAATTAAACCCTTTTTGAATTGATACTAGCATCTACATAATGGTTATTGAATACTTCACAATATATTAAGTCTAGATGTTATGATACATGCATACAATTGAGGCGGCATGAGAGGCCACGGTCACCACATTACACAGAGATGGGGATAAAATCGAGGGGCAAAAAGACAAGAAGGCCGTAGCGATGCGTGTTTCAGCTTCGAAGAGGCCTGGGCCTTAAACATAGCAAACTCCAGCAATGCTTTTCAATTCTATTAACACTCCAAAAGAACAGGCACGTGATGGGTCGGGGACCCAAACGAAACATATTCGTTAAAAATTATAATAATAAAAAAAACCTCGGGAGATATTTTAATCAAAAGGGAGCGTGAATAAATATGAACAAATATTTTAAGTGTTTACAAACACTTTAATTATTCCTCGGGACCGAAAATGGCTTTTCGAAATCAAGTTTCCAAACTTCTAGGCAAACATTTATTTGAAAGAATAATAAAAAGGGAAATTTCCCCGTCTGTCTAAATGGCAGTGAAAAGTGAAGCGAACACTTGGAGCGGTGGGACCACACGTAGGCTTTAAGAATCACAGCTAGAGGAAAGTTTATAAAAAATAAATTAAAAAACACCACACATCGACAATTGCTTCACACCTTTGCTTATTGAAAACCATAGCTGGAGGACATTGTAGTGTTAAGTTTTCCAAATCATTTTTTTCACTATTCCTCTTTCACAGAAAGAATTCATATGCTGAGACACAGTATGATTACAAGCCTAACATGCGCTAACGAAAAAAAAAATAATAACAATAATAATTATAATATATAATAAAATAAAAGACATTCAAATACTGTAAGATTTTTGCTTGGAAATACAAAACTACATGAGAAAGCCTTAAAATCAAATTTGTTGATCAGAGTAACGTCAACATATTAAAAAAAGCAAGTGCTAACCACATTTTTTCCATTTTTTTTATATCATACATATAACCAGCAAATCTGTTACCTAGAAACAGTTGCCAAGGAAGCCTCGTCCTCACGGCGCCCCCTCCCATCCAGTCAGCCTCTCTGGGGGAGGGGTGATGGCTCCATGTGTTTCTGGTCATTGTCACGTCTGTACAAAACTGCAGAAGGTCTTCTCCAACCGAACCTGCACGCATTCGAGAGACTGCACTGGCTTGTCGCTGATGTTCCCATCGCTCCTCTGCTGAAACCGGACGCCCCATCTCTCAATCGCCAGAATCCTGAGTCAACATATTGCTTCTCTGTGCAGTTCTTACCACTCGTCAGCTTTTAACTCTGTGCAGAACGAGAGCCAACCGAAAAAAGGACGGGGAACCTCCTGCTCCCGCCCGAGAACACGTTTAGCAATATAGAGACACCTCTATTCGGCAAAGACACGGCGTTCCATAGGAGTCCCTTCTCTCCTCTCAAATGCTTTCCTTTTTCATGTAACAGTTTATTCAAAAGTCTAATGGTGGATGTCCTGTCTCTTTAAACGCAGAGTCTTTCTAAGCCCAAAGTGGGAGAAGCTCTTACTTCGTAGGCAGGCTATTTTTAAGACCAGGGTGCCGAGCCTCAGTTGTGTTGTAATGTGTTAGACTCTATAGGAGGTGCCGAGTCATACAGCGTGTCCGTGTCATGTGTCGGTTCTCCGGCTAATGTGCAAGGGTTTGATAATGTTCCTGCACCGCAGTCGCAGAAAAACCTGGATGGATCAGACAAGACGGGATTAGATCACAAGCGGAAAGTCATCTGTATAGCACTTCTTACAAAGCAGCTTTGAAAATATCTAGGCCCAAAGCCCCGAGTGAGCACGCCTAGGGCAAAGAAACTCCCTACATTTAGAAGGAAGAGACCTTGGGAGAACCAAGACTCAAAGCGAACTGCCATCTTTGTGCAGCCTAGATGATACGCACAAGAATTACAAGTATTATACTAATTTACCTAATAAATAGGTTCTATAACCATTTGAAAGATACTAAAATATAATATACAGACCATAATAAATTCGAGAATTTAAACTGGATGCAATAAGACTATGGTATATATAAATTAAGTATTATATATAAATTAAGCAACGGCCTTGCTCAAGGCTTAGACATGCCAAGGCTTGAACCCTAGACCTGGTCCAGCACCTCACCCTCTGTGCCAATAGTCCTCATTTAAATAACAACAGGACTACAAAATGGCAGACACGACTCACGACGAATCCACTTTTTCCAAATTAAATGGGATCATGCCTTTTTTCTGATTTACATTTGACGTTAAGGAACAGATTCTGTATTAGAAAGCACTAAGCAGCTATACAAGTTGACAATGTAATCATTTTAATAAATCAATAACAATATCACCCTATCAGATCTTGCGACTTCTGACAGAGGGACGCTGTGGTGCCCAGAATACAGAAAGGTACCACAGGGCACCACGACAATACGGATTTACAGCAAAGCACTTATTTAATTAGGTGCTTTATGACAACAGAACCGCCTGCCGCAGAGTAATGAACAAAGCCGCGTAACGTAGCCCTTACCAAATCAGTTCACTGCAGGCTAATAGCGCTCTGTGTGTTACATATGGGATTTTTAACTGCACATCGGCATCTATGGCTATCTGTGATGAAAGCAAGCTCATAACGCACTCGCACTAGGGGCGGAGCAGGGACCAAATGTCACAAAGCGCATGTCTTTGGACTGCAGGAGGAAACCCGGAGTAAACCCATGCAGACTCCAGAGGCAAAACAGAAGTTAGGATTTCTGATGTTCAGAATTTCACAGCTCATAACTACAGATACCACGAGATTGAGCTTGAATTATCGACAAACATCAAAAATAAAACAACCAAAAACAAAACAACAACCAGTACTACGAAATACGTTTTAATGCTATTTCCACGTCCAAACACACTTAACTGTTTTTGGAAAAAGTATTTTCTTTTCCTCTTTTAAAATCGCAATGCGATTAAATATACAGAACCTCTGCTTGTGAGAATAAAGACCAACAAACGCACCTGATTTTCAGGGCATCCATGATCTAACAGTATAGTGAAATGCTAAAACCATCATCGCCGATGTCGGGCTCACGATCTAGTGTAGGGATGTGACAGAATTCGGTCTGTTGTAAAATTTTTCCTTCCCAAATTGGTAATGCCACCCACTTGGCTGAAGGAAAAGGGCTGAAAAGAGCCCTCTGTACGGGTACATTTTTCCCCTCACTGACGGGCATCTACTGCCAGGAAGCATGGACTATATAATATTTATCACAATATATTTATGTTTTTTTTTTTTTTTTGTAGAAATGGCCAGTGCGAGCTGTTAACTCGTGTCCTACAACAGTATGTGGCAGAATTTGCCGTCTCACAGGATTAAGCAAAGCATACAAGGAACTGTCCGAATATATATTTCTCCTTCCTATAGGATAACAGTGCTCTCTATACAGCCCATAACTACAGGTCATTCACAGCGACTAAAATGTGCTCAACTAGGTTTGATCATCACATTAAGTACATTATTGGTTCCCTCACGCCCTCATTGGCCTTGTTGGAGCTCACACCACTTGACTAAAGCCCAATCATTTCAAACATCCTGGACGCCGACGCAAAGCCTCATCTGTAGACTTAAGAGCAACCCGGGAAATAAACATGGACCAAAGCGAGCGATGAGCACCAACCTATCATGTCGTATAAACTCCACATCATGCCCTTGGTGGCACTTTTTAATACAGTTCACACAGATTGCATTTCTGTCGGTCGTGTTACAGGTGTGGCACCTGAACGAAAGAAAGAGAGAAAGTCAAGCATGATAGGACAGTCACTGAGAATTCCAGATGTTCCTGTAAGGTAAGCACACCAGTTACTGTACCTGTAAAAATCGTGCATGGGATAGCTGGTGTAACTGGAAATCTTGTACAGGCACTGACCTCTGCTCACAGCTTTCTCTATGGCATCCTGATTGTTCATGATTTTGTTATCTGAAGGGTTTAGGGAGAAACGATTCGATGAGAGCACATGCAACAGCAGGGAAACGGCAGCTCAGAGCGTTGTGATGGAAGGGTTACCTTTCATTGTGACGTTGACACCAGAGGCTAGAAACAGCCCCCCAAATCTGTTGTTGAATATCTGATTGCCTTCTAAAGTAGCTGTAGCGTGGTTTGTGATCTCAATGCCTGAAAGGACGAAGGAAACAGGATCTGTACACATCTTACAGGACTAAAAATGCGCCGGCAAAGCCAGCCATAGGAAATGCAGAAAATTGATGCACCAAAACTAAAATTCTTGGCCAAAATTGAATGACTGAAAACTCAAAACAGTCCATCACTACACTCCTACCCGGTCGCTGCGTTCCACTGGCTCCAACCTTCTCCCTGTCCCTAGATTGAAGCTTTCCTCCATGGGTGGGAGATCCTTTGCTGTGGCAGCTCCCACCCTTTGGAACTCTCTTCCGGCATCTGTTCGGTCTGCTTCTACCCTTCCGCAATTTAAATCTCTTCTAAAACTTTTATGTTTTCGTCTTCAACTAATGTTTGATGTGTTTGCTTGTTTTGACCTGTTGTTTGTCTACTGTCTATTGAACTTTGCTGAGTGTCTATTGTGTACAACATATGTTGTGTTTGTTGTTAAGCGTCCTTTGGTACTGTGAAAGACACTATATAAATTAAACTTTTTATTATTCTTCCTCGGATGAAAACTGAACCCTTGGTTTTTAAACATGTCATAAAACGGGTATTGCTGCTGCCTCACAGGAACAAATTACACACCAGATCCAGCCCTCGTACCTTCACCCAGACCATATCAGAGGACCCCATCTCTCCCTGCCCTCCTCTTTTTGACTGAGGATGCCACCAAAATTGTTACCTGCTTAAGGACAAGAGAACCACTGACTGCATTTGTACTGGACAAAGCCCAGAGGCTCGCTTGTATTTTCTATTTTATTATATTCCTTGTTATATTTATTAACAATACTGTTTTAATCTGAAAATAATATTTTATTCTTATTCTATTCTATTTATCATACACACTACTATATTCTAGTTTATTAGAGCCTCCATTATATTTGTTATATTCCCTATTTTAGTATATTCTCCATAATGTATTCCCCCTGATTTAGACTGTACTTAGTATTTAGTTTTTATAATCTCCATTATATTATATTCATTATTTTACTGAATATGCACACTACTATATTGTATTCTATACTTTACTAGACTCTCAATTTTGTTACGTTCACATTTTCACATCTGAGACTTCTAAAGCCCTCACGTGCCCCCAGCATTGCAGGTAATCCCACTCATTCTCCGTCGTATTGATTCCTCTCACCTGTCCTGCATTCCTTGCTCATATCATCCACTATTAAACCCCTCGCTGGAAGAAACTGAGCCATTTCCATAAATATCGTTACGTACATTACAGCTTTCGAACAACCCTCTGCAGTGTACGGTCTCTTTAATTTTGGTGCATCTCTAAAGACAAGTATTTCCAAGTACTCTGATTCCTAACTCCAACTGACCTGCGGCAAAACCATCAAATATTCGGTTCTTCCTCAGCACCGGGTGACTGTTTGTACTTATGAGCACACCAGCCTGGGCATTCCTGAATATGTCATTCTCTTCCAGAATCCCTGCATGCACAGAACAAACCTTAGTGACAGAAACCACAGCACTGACGTAATCCGTTAAAACACACATCTTATTCATTACAAGATCTTATGGATGTGAAGTCTCAGACTTACCCCTCCCACCGTTGAATATGCAGATACCACCATCCCGGCCATCGTGGATCTTATTCCTGCGTAGGGTGGGGTTACTGTCGGTCTTAATCCACACCCCTGCCATGGCATTATCGAAAATCTCGTTGTCCTCGATGAAGCCCAGCCCTGACGACAGACATGTAACACTTAAATCTTTACTCCAGGCCAGCTGTACATTAGATGCATTTCTTGATACGACTTTTACCCAATTTGGACACCCATTGATTCAGGCTGGGGTCCAACACTCAAACACTCGTTACTCTAACATGAGCTGCCTGAATCAGAGTGCATTTCCAAAAGATTTCTACTACAATTTCAAACAGTTCAACTCATACCGGCTCTAGACGCAGTACTGCTTGGATTATAAAGAAAAGCTGCACTGAGCATGAAGAAGAGTAGGGATGGCGTGTCATTCACTTACCAGAGTTGTAAACAAGAATGCCTCCATTCTGACCTCCCCAGATTTTGTTTCTTCTAATTTTAGGGTTGCTTCCAGTCCTGCGTCAACAGATCGTTCAAATGTGAGCGTGCTAATTGTGTTCAGAGTGTTTCTAAGACGCCAATGCATGCGAGGGCTTCGTTATTCGTTAAGGATGGAGTGCTGCACCTGATCTGGACGCCGGAGTACATGTGGTTGTAGATGTCATTGTCTTCCAACACGCCGTGTCCGTTGTCGTAGAAATACACGCCGACCTGAAGGACAACCAGATCACAGACTCAGACGGGCGAGCGGAGCGCCACTGGAAGCACGAAATGACAAGCTGAGGGTCCGTACCTGTTTGCCACTGTGTATCCTGTTCCGTCTGAGCACAGGCGTACTCCCGGTGGTCACCCAGACGCCGGCCAGTGTGTTGCTATAAACCTCATTCTCCTCGATAACACCCTGGCCTTTTTCATGCTATAAAAACAGTTAGGCAGACTATTACTCCATTAAACAAGAACCACGGTCATGGAGTGAATAGGGAAAGCAAAAATGCTCTCACCACATAGATGCCTCCATGCTGTCCATCATGGATCTTGTTGTGTCGGACTATAGGGCAGCTGTTGGTTCTGATTTGAATACCAGCGAGGGCATTTCCATAAATATCGTTGCTCTCTATGAGACCCCTACCATCACCAAATATGTACACCCCCCCCTGGTTTCCGTTGAAGATAGCATTACCCCTGGAGATAAAGTTACATGTAAGCAAGGCATGAACTGTACAGGACTCTGTTGCTACCGAAGCATGTCCACTTCATTCAGAAAGCATCTTTAAAATTCAAAGACCATTCCAGCACCACAGAATTTCACACTTTCACCAAAGACAGACAACAGAGAGCCTGGCGATTCAGACTGACCTGATGGTGGGATCACTATTGGACGTGATCCACACGCCGGCAAAGTTATTGGCGTAGATTTTATTCTCTATGAACTGGCCCCGGCCCTTCTCGTGGACGTAGATGCCCCCCGTCTGGCCGTGATGGATTTCGCAGCGCACCACTGTGGGGTTTGCGTAGGCCTTGACCTCGAACCCTGCAATCCTGTTTCGGTGGATGTTGCAGCTCTCAAAGTAGCCCTGTAGAGGGAGACAAAATCGAGCACGTCTTCAGTTAATGGCTGCTAGAGGGCAAGGGGATCATAAAGTCAAAATGGAGCAGGGCTCGTACCATGCCGTGGTCAAACGTGAACACCCCCACATCTCTACCGTGATGGATATGGTTCCTTCTGATGATGGGATTGCCATGGTTTTTCACCCAGATCCCTGCTAGTGCATTATTGGAGATTTCATTATCTTCATAAATGCCCTAGGGGTGACAAAAAAGGACATTAACAGAAGATCTTACATTCTCAAAACTGACCACAGGCCAATGAACTGACACCATACTGCTTATACATGGTGCATATGACTTCTTAAGAACTTATTAACCTAGTAGGACAGTGTAGATCAGCAATGTTCATGTCCCTGCACTAGGGAGCGCAATAACCAAGCTTTACACCCAGAGGAGGCTTTAGTGACATTGATTTAACCTGTAACTGGCAGCACTAAGTACATCATGTACAACTTCTATAAGAAGTATGCACACCTGCTCATGACACATGCCTGCATAGTCCACAAGAGGGCCCTCGTGTAACAAAAATATGAGAGTTTTGCATTCAGACATGCATCAATCCTCAGAGTTCACAACATCAATTCTATGGTGTCATTAAACTGTGCATTTCCAATGTGAATGTGTTTACAATAGCATTTAAAAACAGCTAAGTGGTAGGAATTTGAATACTTTTATTTAAAAACGTCGTCTCAATCGTTGGGTTTACCATGGTGATCTGTGATGTTATGAACCCTTTGCTATTCCAGTGCAATGGACTCATTAACATGGATTTTTATTGAGGATAAAAAAAAAATGAGCATGTAAGAAACTGAAATCAGTTCGTTGAGCAACACGGTATAATTGCTAAGTGACAGACCACGCAGAACTGAACGAGTAAACGAATAAATCCAGCTACTTAAAAGGGGTGCTAGCTAAACAGGATGTCAGTAGGAGACTGATGATGAAGGGCGAGTCACAGATTCTTCTCTTATTAGAATCTAAAGGCAATGACTGGAAATAGCTCTGTGGACAAGCTTAGAATCTTGAAGCTTAACCTAATTCACCCTGAGCCATCAGCACTCAAAAGCTGGGACATGAACGTTCCAGGCTCTCTCCAAGAGTTCAACTTTCTCCTGCTTTTTGAGCATTCAACAAAAGGCACTAAGGAGACGTTCACACAGGGGATAGCGGTCCGAATACATTCTTTTTCGTCGTGGGTTATATTTGGGGCAGCGCGAACAGAAACGCACTGCATCTGACATTTCCGGTTCCATTTTGAGCCACTTTTGTAAGTGGTACTGGGATCTGATGCATCACATCCAATACTGGAGTTCCAGAGACGTGAAACCTTTCCTGTAACATGCGTGTTGCACAGAACATGCAGCCTGAGCATCGCACCAGTTTACCGCAGGGCTGGGATGGGACCACCTTGACTGCTTATCAGTTGATAAATAGTAGACCATGAGATTAATGACCAAGCGTTTAAGAGGGAGGACGTTCCGGTTCCTACCTGTGCATGGTCAGTGATGTAGAGCCCGACATTTTCACAGTCACTGATGTTGCAGTGTTTGATGATAGGACACGCACCCTGGCCACTTACACACACTGCTGAGCCCACTGCAAGGACACAGGAAAAATCTTAGTGAAGTGAAAGGAAAACTCGTGCATCACAAACACCTAAACAGGTGCGAAAAGGAATCTGAATACTCATTCAATACTGCTAATATGAACTCTATAAAAGCATGCTAATTGCATGTTCAATGCTGCCAAATAAAGCAATTATCTATTCAGCATCAGGACATGCTGTCATGACTCTTGTGAGCAAACAGATTACAACGCCTAAACACGATACAAATGCCCTATTAACGCATTATGATGCTGAAATATTAATGTAGCCAAATACCCTACAGAAAAATAGAGCTGTGGAAATGAAGGAGATGATCTGTGTGTTGAGGAATTCATTTCAAGTTAACATTACATACAGGTCACCTGTCAATCACTCCAACATATATAACTTGTAAACAAATGTACATCTCAGCTAACTTTTAGAGGAATTATTATTCTTGAGCATCTGTAACGCCACTAAAAAGGCTGAAAAGTGGACAGAAACCTCAACAGAAAAGCAACACAGGAGCATAACACATTTTGTGGAAAGTTAATATTTTTTAAATCAGCGTTTATATCAAGTAGAGATGCATCAAAATGTCAGCCACTGAACTTTTGTAAGAATGGTCAAAATGGGGCACTATCTAAAAGAGGAAAATTGCATTAACACGAGGTTAAAATCAGCCTGGGTCAGTGGGTATAGTGAGCAAATGGAAATTAGGGACTGAAGGATAGAACTAGGGGCACAAAGACTTTGACTGCTTCAGAAAAAAGGTTCAGTTAGCATACGTGATTAAGGAAACGAGGGACAGGTATAACACGCCTGAGATGCAAAAGGCCGAGTCGAGGGCCATGTCAGAGCATGTGACTAAAACCACAATGCAATAAAAAAAAAAAAAAAAAAAAAAAAAAAAAAAAAAAAAAAAAAAAAAAAAAAAAAAAAAAAAAAAAAAAAAAAAAAACAAAGGCACACAGGACACTTGATAGTTAAGACTTAAAATCAAATTTTAGTAAATATTTAAAGGAATCATTGATATGGACTTTAAAAGTTAAGTAACTGTCAGATCACGCGAGCAAAAAATAAAAATAAAAAAATTCACAGTTGATGGAAAAATAGAGGGCAAATAAAGGCGGAACAGGCGGACCTGGCAACCGCGTCAGGTTAGGAAATCAGGTAATTGGTATACATGCTAAAATCCAGCCTTTTATCGGATTTCTTAACCTGATTTCTAGACCAGAGTATGCCCCTTACATGGACACTTGATCAAACAAATAACAGCTAAAAATGAGATCATAATCTTATTATTTTGAACCAAACCACCTAAAAGTGGGGATACGTTTTGTAAACATATTAAGTATTGCTACCAGAGTACATCTGCAAACATGAATAAATTTAACATCTGTGACTTGGGCATTGTACACAAAGCCGGACACACAATATGCAGCGCCACTGCTTACACAAAAACACAAACAAAACAGACTAGAGGACAAACTTGTGAAGCTTGGCAAAATACAGCATTCAATGGCATAACGTGTTCCTACACAGACACAAACCAGCTGCTCTGACCTTTATTTGCAAGTTCAGCATAACCGTTAGGGTACATACCTATGAAATGGACACACTTAAGTGTGGCGTGATCATTCCAGACAAGTAAATGTGATAGTAAAAAAGTAAAAGATAAAAAATAGATAGACCACACATGCTTTAGAGAGCGAAATCTCAAAAAAAGGGTTAACATCAGGCTGGGTAGGGAAGTGAAGGTAAGCACGGCGAACTAATGGCGCATGGAGCTTGGGGAATGAAGACTAGACCCCTGTGCTCAAACCGACTGTGAAAGCATGTCCCACAGACTACAGACAAGAGGTTTAAGTAGCAGATAAAGGGCTTAAGAAAGAGCGAGACGGGTCAGAACATACTGGCAAATGAGATCAGTTTCGGCACGGGGCTCAGGTGGGGCTGTGTGAGCCGGCAGGGCATGACAGAGACTTAACAATCAAGCGTCAAAATCTAACACTTTAAAAATAAAAATGTCATTACAGAAATAGAATGTAAATATCGACACAGTTTCCTTCACTCTCCTGTGCAGCTCAGTGACACGTTCAGAGCAGCAGATCACGTCACGAGTGGAACCTTTTCACCATGTAATCGGTGTAAATGTGAGGGATCAAAGACTCTCAAACTCAAGCTGGAGAAACAAACCTCTCGAATTAGACTTCGGTTGCCCATTTCAATGCCAATGAGTA
>JAJAGP010000838.1:94087-154382 GCA_025084515.1 Ancistrus triradiatus | reverse complement strand
CGCACATATACATTTATTTCCCTCTCTCTTGCTCTCCCACACATACAAAAAACACTCATAGATTTACCATTCCCCAAATTTCTGCCTGCAACACACGGTCTCTGAGCATCTGCTGAGCATCAGAGATGAGAAGTCGTCTGAATCAGGGTAAAACATTCCCTTCCTCACTGCCTCCAGCTTTGCAGCGTGAATTCACGCTAATGTGGCTTATTAACTGTACGGGCACAAGTAGTCAATAACTGGCGACCCAGGGAATTCTTTGCCGTTGGATTACATGGCACTTTGCTTTGACAAATTAAGAATGGATTCTGCCATAGAGTGGCGAGCTATTATTTAAAACCACTGCTGCTTGATTTTGGAATCGAGAAATACAAGGAATGTTTGGTTGCAGACTTCGGGTGAGCGTTTAATGCTGAAAATAGCCACTGTTTCCCATCAAGCTTTGTTCGATTGAGTGAATCTCTGAAACGTTATAAATTTGAAGCTCAGGTACTTCATGCTGCTACTGCAAGCTTCTGAGCCAGATGAGGTCTTCTAAGGTGAGGCGATTTTACAGCATAAACAGTAATGAAGCCAATCAAACATCTGAGCAGATCCATGATTTCTAAAAACCCTTGTCGTGACTGTGTAATTTAAAGCCTGATTATAGATGCTGAGCTTAAAAATACACAGCGTCATCTTGTTCTATTATCTGTTAGTGGGTTGTGGAGAAGCAGAAATAAAGGAAGAGAGTGAGAATAGACAGTTAAGTAGCTGAGAATGAACGAGAGGAGACTCTTTAATTTCAAGGAAAAAGGCCTTTGGTTTGCTGTCTGCGAAACGTGCGCTTTGTGCACTTTGCGAAGGACAACTGCTTTTGTGCAGAAGAGAAAGGAAAAACAGATTTTTCTCTCATACCTCCGTAGTAGCCATATCCCCCCGGGCCAAGGAGATCAGGCTCATCAAGTCTGCTCCCCAATGGCCTCATCCTCCTCGGGCCTCTAAAGAAAGCGTGGCGGCGGGCACCGAGAGCGCTGAGCTGCTTCATCCTTCGTTCCTTCGACCGTCTGTTTTGAAACCACACCTGAGAAGGAACAGAGAGATGAGTGTGGGTTACAGACTGATTCTCGAAGAACTGACCAGAAAAGAAGCACAATTGAACCCTGCTCTTTCCATGGAAGTTCTCAGGGAAAACTGAAAACCAGTCCATCGCAGTGCTGTGCAGTTGTTGGCCCAATCTGTCTTTTCCTCCCTCAGGCCCCACCAGTCGAGACAGAAACCTGAGCCGTGGCAGTGGTGGGCTAGCTGCATGTTTCCCAACCTGGGGTCCACGCCAAACATCACACGGGTGCGAGAAGCTTTGGCTGCTCAGAGCTTTGTCAGCTCTGAGTTTGTCAATATGCACATGTTAAATAAAATTTATGTTAAAGATGAGTTAAAGAAGATCACTTTATTCATCTGGTCTCTGTATGTGGGGGTGGGTCAATGGAATACTCATGGGCGGGTTCCAAGGAAAAAAGGTCGAGAACCACTGGGCTAGGTAAACGCCATGGCAGCCGATCACCAACGGCATTTTGAATTGGCGAAGCAAAATTTCACTTTTGAGATCTGCTGTAATGTTTGTATTTTTTAAGCTTTTATTTATCAGGGTGATATTTTGTCCTTCGGCCCACTTGGGGGAAAAAAAATCTCTTGAGCTTGTTTGTGTGACTGGTTAGAAAATGAAATAAAACCCTTGTTTGCAACAATTAATTGAAGGTCCTCTCTTAAAAGGCTTTAAAACACCATGCAGAACGCAACTCATACTCGCTCATGAATATGCAGTTGATTTCTAAACGTTTACGCCAACAACACCAGTAACGAGCTTGCGTTTCTATATACGCATTTTGTAAAATTTGTAATTGTGAGCCACACATTTTGTGTAGTATGTAGTCTGGCCATATACTTAATGTAACCCTATAACAAGAATGTTAATAACTTCCAAAATATTTGTGTAAGATGTTTCTTCTGATGCAGTGTTTAATTAAGGTCTCAAATTGTAAATGTTTTATTTTTGCATTTATTCTTTTTTTAGTTGATGACAGGTTGCATTATTCTGAGACTGAACTGGACTGTGGACCAGAAGGTCCAGGGCTCATAACCCACCTCTGCCAAGTTGAAACTTTTTAAATCTCTTTTCATCTCATACTGTAAGATTGAATGATTTGTAAGTCGCTCTGGATAAGGACATCTACTAAACGAGAGCAATTGTCGTCACATATTGAAGTTTGACGAGTTATGTTTTCCAAATTCTGAAGATTAAATCATGTAATTGTTTTGCTCCATGAGTCATGGAAGTGCTTATTCAATAATTTTTGTAGTTGCACTTTGGGAAATGTACTGAGGTTTGAATTGTGTTCACTGATTTTGCTGTTTTGCTGATGCCATTTACAATAACTTGGAGATGCCTCTTTTTTTTTTGGCCTCTTTGGAATTCTCTTAGGGTGTACTCACACTATGCCCAGATGCCTTGTACCGTGTCTGAGCACAATTGTCTCACTCCCCACCTCGCATTTACCTTTTGTAGTTGAGAAAAGTGCACTTGCACAGCATAATGGGCTTCATGGTTGTACATAATTTGTGGCTTTTTTGGAGTTGTTTTGGGTGCGCTGACACACAGCCTTCCTATATGCCTTGTAGATTTATTGATTATACAACACAGTGATTTTCAGCTACTCGTGCTGCACGTATGAAAAGATTTTTTGCGGAGGCAGCTGATGTTGTGTTCCATTCTTGGGCATTTATAGCGATCACACTACATACATTTCGTGCCTGAGTCTTGAGCATGGTTCAGAGTGACCCAACTAGTCAAAGGAACCAGAATTTTGGGGTACACCCTTAGTTGCCTCATTGCACATATCAAGTGCTAATTAATACGACTGCTATATGGCATTATTTGGAACTCAACCTAATATAACCCACCTGTCTAGCTGTCTGTAACTGTCCCTTAGAAGCTCCTTTTTCATTATTTTGTCCCCGTTGTACACACTGTTATACACTCTTTACACTTATGGGTTCCTGGCCAACAGTTACTTCCTGGAATTCGTTCAGACGCAAATTTTTGTTTCTCTTTGGTGGAACATGTGCATTCCTGTTTTAGCATTTATGTGATCCATGAGTTGCAAAAATGGGGTATTCTACATCCTGCACCCAAATACAAAATGCTCTATACTATTGTGTGCAAAGGCAGGGCTTAGGGCTGTGTGGAGATTGGGCTCATGCTGTTGTCTCCAGGGTCCAGTTGGATTTTTCACACCTGTTAGATTGCCACCCTCATGTGAATAAAGACCAAATCCCTTATTTCAGCTATGAAATGAGCCTATAGAGGGAGCTTTGACCAGGTTTGGATTGTAGAATAGGTGTCTTTTACAGCAGTTTATTTTAACACTTTCTTACTTAATTACTTGTATTAGCAAAATCAACAGGGAAGCCTTGGACTCTTTGAGCTTATGCTTACAGAACAGGGCAGTTGGTGCTCTCCTCCAAATGAGCTCATCTGCTTTATAATGTTAAAAGTAGCAGTTTGAAAAAAAAGCTGTGGCTAACCACTTGCAGGAGCTAGACTTGGCCTTCCCAGATTTTGTACAATAACGGAGTTAGAGTGGGTGAAAAGAGTGGGTGGGGATTGGTTTCAACAAAACTGGGAGATCATTTGGTTAATTCAAAATATACACTACTGTGCAAAAGTATCTATCCAGTGGTATAATGGCTATAACATATGGTTGATGACTGGACCCAAAAACTTGCAAGTATTTGTTGCTCCATAATACTCTTTTCCAATGTTCTCCAGTGATCTTCATTCCAATCTTTGTGAACTTTAGCTTATCTTTGACGTTTTTCCCTGAATATGCACTGGAATATGCCAAAGGCGTCACCTTGGATATGCCTGCCAGATGCTGCTATTGCTCAAGCATAAGGGGAGGTCACACGAAATACTTGCCACTGTAAATAATAGAAGCTGTTTTTTTCAGGGTTTTTTTTTTTTATACTGCATACAAATTTGTATTTTCTGGTTCTGTTCTAATAACATGACAAATAAATATAGTGTAACATTGCTAAAACAATGGTATATCTAATGGAACAATGGTACAAATGTTAGATTGTGACAGAGGTCGTTACCTTATTGTCAAACATTAGTACAAAGCCTCTGCGTTAACACAATAGTTAACCTATTCTGATCAAATATAACCTTGTAACAAAGGCATGGGCGTTTCATATCAAGAGTGTGATTTTCTCTGACAGTGTGAGGGATATGTTTGCACCAATGAGCAAGTGAAGTGAAAGAAGTGAAGGTGTGAAACAAAAGGATGGAAAACCTATAAATTAAAATGACATTATACTGCAGTGTTACAGTGCGTCTCAGTTACTTTTGCCACTGCATAATAAATAAGGGGATGGAACAGAAAATCTGAATGTTAAAAACGTCAGTGAGTAGAATAAGGAACAGTTAAGGATGGTAGAATGGAAGACGTTATTTGCAAAGGTTTGGGCAACTTCCAAATAATTGCATGAACTTGTTTAGTCTTGTTAATAGCTTTATGAAATCTGTAGAAATATGTCATATTTTAAATTGTTCCCTGTAGAAGTTTAACAAAAAATGTATTTATCCCAAGAGAGCGCAGGGCTAGACAGGGCGTCGGTCCATCTAGTTAGCGGTCGCTGTTGGAACACTGGGAGTCGATTGTCCAACCAGCCTCTGTTCCCTTACACATCGCCATCATGTCTGCATAAAATGCCCGACCCGGCTGGAACAGAATGTTAGCCCACCGCTCCAGGGACCCGCTTTTGAGTCCCTCCAGTGGTGGGCTAACATTCTGTTCATCTAAATGCGTCACAAAAACAAATTAAGTTGCAAAAAGTGGTAAACATAGGAATTGTTGCTACTGTTATTGTGAGCAACAAGGCAGACACACAGAAGAAACTGGAATACACACTTACTACATTAGCCTTATCACATTTTGTCTTTACGCCAGCATTACAGCATTTTGCATGTTTTGTTAATGCACATAGAGCGAGAGAGAGCACGAGAGCTTGAGCAAGCGAGGGAGCGAGTCTCTACCTAAAACCTCTTAAGCATTCCTCGCCATGCTTGGCAAACATCTGCTTATTGAGAACAATCGTCTAACTGTTGGGTACATTTTTATGGAAATACTTGCCCTCCCCCTGAGTGAGCGTTGCTTAGGGATTACAGACACATTTGCGCGCACACACACTGCTGCACTGACAGGGGCTCCAGATCCATGCTTAACATAAAAAATTTACAGGCAAAGGAACCCTCCATTTTAGCAAAAAAAAAAAAAACCATTATGATCCCCTGAGTGAAGAGAGAAGCTTTGTAGGGTCTGCATAAACAAGGAGGAGGCCAAACTCTAATTTTTCAGTTTGATATTTTGTAAGTGAAAAAAAAAATACACTGTCTGCAGGGAACAAACTTAAATATGGCATATTTCTGAAAAGAAAACCACTTGCTTTTTTTTACAATTTGTTTTGAAATGTCTGTATTTAAAATTGCTATATTTAATAAAGCTCCCTTCAGAAGGTGCGTTAAGTTCATCAGAAAGACTACAGCAACTGTTTTAACAGTCAATAATGAATATTATAAGGTTTGAAATCATTCATTAATTAAACAATACACAGGCTGTGTTTGTTTTCAAAACATGTTTTATATTACTATTTGGTGAACCATTTTCTGAAAGAACACCACACTGTAAGCACACCGCCGCACTACCAATGCAAAGTCTGCGTTATACATAAACACCTGCTCAGGATGTGTGAGTTTTATGCTAATCATGAAAACGCGATGTCACATCCTTCTAGAAAATGATAAACCTCTCATCATCAGAATGTAGGCGTTTTAGAAGTAATGCATTTACGTGGACGTGATAACATGCTGATAGACATTTTTAGTTATTTATGTAACTGTGGTACTGTGCAAATGTCTCAGGCCACCATTAGATTAGATATACCATTGTTTTAGCAACTGTATAATGACCATATATAATTCATTCTCACTCTCTATTAGAATACAACCAGAAAATGCAGAACAGTTGGATGCTGTATTAAAAACAGCGGCAAGTATTTAGTGTGACCTCTCCGTACACTTGTGCAACAGCAGCATCTGGCAGCCTCATCGAGATGCCAAGTTGACCCTTCTACAGTCCTAAAAAGACTGTGGTAGCCTAGCGGGTAAGGTACTGGACTATGGACCAGAAGGTCCAGGGTTGAAATTCCACCTCTGCCAAGCTGCCACTGTTGGATCCTTGAGCAAGGCCCTTAACCACAATTGCTTGGATTGTAAGATTGTATCAATTGTAAGTCGCTCTGTATAAGGGTGTCTGCTAAATGCTGTAAATGTAAGTGTAAAAAGCTTGATCAGGAATTGATCAGTATTTTTTGTAAGGGTAGCAGCCATGAAACTACTTTTTCTAAAGTCGAACAGCATGAAAAGGCTAAGATAATGATAAAACTCACAAAGATTGGAATGAAGGTCAGTGGAAAAGAGCATTAAGAAGTGACGAATCGAAGTTTGAAATTTCTGGGTCGAGTCGTTGACAATGTTATATATGGTTATTATACCACTGAAAAAAACAACAAATCTAATGGTGACCTAAGACTTTTGCAAAGTACTCTTAGGTGGGTCATCATACTGTCATGATTGGGCTTTGCCTGATGGAGTGGAGGCCAGGCTATGGGATTACCCCCTGATGCTGGAATAGAGACTCTACAGAAAACACTGACCAAGATAAGCAGGGTTAAAACATGGTTTTAAACAAGTTTTTGTTTTTCCTGCATATTCAGGAGGGCATCTCATGCACTATCTTCACCTCAGCAAGTGACTTTAGATCAGTAGTTGTATTAAAATGCACTATTTAGGCAAAAGTTTGACAACCAAAAATTACATTTAAAACATGGATAGAGTTTGTACCTCCATACTTTGCTGCTACAACAGCCTTTGTTCTCTAAAAGGTTTTCCACTAGATTTTGGAACACAATTGTGAGATCAGCTTCTGATGTTAGACGGTAAGTCCTGGCTCACCTTTTGGCATTCCAGTGCATTTTCAAGGTGTCTGATGGAGTTCAGGTCATGGTTCTATGCAAGCCAGACAAGTTCCCAAAGTTGTGGCATATTGAGAGTCTCTAGGGTATTTAGTACAACCCATTCTACTGCCACTGTTTGTCTATGGAGAATCCAGAAATGTGTGTTTTTTTATTGTGAATGTACTACAAGTGAGTGTTTCTGAAATAGCAGAGGTGAGTAATTAGGAGGGATGTCCACAAGCATTTGTCCCTATAGTGTATAAGTAATACAGTGGAACTGGGTTCGGCACAGCCATCACAAAGATACAAGTCAACCTGCATGATCAAGATGTACAGGCAAAACAGGTTCTAGGCTATAGATACAGTAGGGGCCAAAAGTCTGAGACCAATAGTGAAAATTCTCGTTTTTTTTCAGTACAAAAGCATATAATCAGTATAACAGTTCGAGTGAAATGTTGAATTTTTAAAAAAGTATATACATTTTAGTTTTTTTTCGGTATTTGGTATATCCCAATGACCTAAACCCCATCGAGTATTTATGGGGTTACTTGAAGACAGAGAAAGTCAAGCATTCAGTAGCATCACAAGATGCACTATGGATTATTGTGGAATCATGCTGGGGTAACATCATCAGATATCGCACAGAATTGTGGAGTTCACACCACATGTTGTCATTACCTCAAAAGGGAGAACATGCCAAAATACCTGAATGGATTCTTATTTGTTTTTTGTTTCAGATATTCAAATTTTACTTAAATAATTATGCTGATCTGTAATGAAAAACATTGTTTTAAATTCAAGAAAAATGCAAAATGGAAACATTTTCATTAGGGATCTTGTTGACTGTTTGCCCTTACTGTAGGTAAGAGGGTTGGTGGGAGGATGGGAGGGAGGGTAGGTAAGTGGATGAGTGGGTAGATGGGTAGGTGGGGCGGGGTAGATGAATAGATATTAGGTATATAGTTATTGCAGGACCTCAGGTAATAGAAAACACTTTCTTCCGTTAGCAAAATAAATGAAAGCCCCACAAGCAGGAGATGAGATGAATGGTTACGTAAAGCTCTCCTATTTCCATGAATCCACCATGAACACTGCTGCATTCCTCTGAGCTCAGCTCTTGGTAAGTTGTAATGAAATGGTACCTGGATGACGCGCATGTTGAGGCCAGTCTCCTGAGCTAGCTGCTCGCGGATGTGGCGCGTGGGTTTGGGTGTAGCTACGAAGGCCGCTTTGAGCGTCTCCAGCTGCTTTGCTTTAATGGTGGTTCGGGGGCCGCGTCGCTTCTGGCATGCGCTCTGCTCCTCGCCCTCATTAGTTGCTGTGTCCTTATCCGAGCACGTGGAGTTGTCAGTTTCCTTTGGGTCATCCGCCATTGGTTCAGGCAGGTCGGGGGACAGGCTGCGGTCCGTGCATGAGGAGACTGACAGAAATACAGTGTTTAGAATGAGAATGAAACACCATACATATGTTCAATTAGACATGGAGTATATAGGATGTAAACTCTGTTTCAAACATGATGTTCTGTTCCTACAGAGACAGTACTTTATTAATATAAGCCTCAGTACATTTTGGTATTTAGTAGAGAAAAAGCCATTGCATTAAAAACTTTTCCTAAGGAAAATATCCCCAAATATTTGTTCTGGAGATGATTGTTTTTTTTTTGTCTACAAATGTCCTGTATTTTCTGTTTGTATCTTAATAAATATACCATTGCTGAAACAACAAATCTAATGGTGGCCTAAGACTTTTGCACAGTGCTGTATACTATCATCATGGGGACGTTTATTTCCCATAAAAAGAGATTTAAAACCAAATGCACAATAGGGTGCCATTACCTAAGCTGTTACCTGTTTCTAGAACTCGTGGGGGTTTTGGATGCAGTCTACATTTTATCTGTGTAGAACTCAAGTAAAAAGTTGTAGTTTGAAATACGTTACAATAATAATATAGGATAGCAGAATAGAATGAGAAATACAGTAAAATAAATTTACGAATTGAAATCTTACATCTTTCACCAATGTTATTTTAATACACAACTGCTGTTGCAGCCTTCTATCAGCATGTAGTTCTCCCACCTGACCTGAGGTTGACATCTGATTAATCCTACGTGCAACAATTCTTCACGCTTCCTCGTGGTGGCGCATAAACTCAAAATGAAACACTAACAATTGGTTTCATGGAAAAACATTATATACACTACACGTACTATATTTTTTCCAACTTAATTAACCGAAAGCGACTCATTACATCAGAGGCTAGTTGAGTATAATCAGAGCCAGCCGTAGTTCACCAGCCAGCATGCGCTTTCAGTAATGTATTTACAAAAGCAAACCATATAAAGATCAAATAAAGCTGGGTTCATTTGAGTAGACTGTAGGTCTAATGCAGGTCCTGAATCCATGTATACAAATGCATACATTTAAATGCGCTGAACATCTCTATTATGATTTCATTCTGACAGAAAAAATGTAGGCAGTAAATTTTTTTTGAGCAATTACATTTAACACGAGACAAATACGAACATAGATTTAGAAGCACCAGACATCCCAAACTGTCCGTTAAATAAGTCTCGACATAAATCAAGCAAAGTGATCATTTATTTAATAGACCTTTTAATAGACTGGTCATTTCAATTGGTTTTAAAATCCACCGAATTTTTCTTCACAGCTATGTTAATGTGTGGAACATATCCTACAATTTAATGAATAATTATGTATTTTGCAGCGACGAATCTCTTCATTAAAATAGAACGGAATCGGAACCACGCAGTGAGTGAGGAGACCCACACGTCAAGGTTGTGAAAGATTATAAACACGCTGTCCGTGGTTCTGAACACGCACACCCACGTTTGTCTCACCATCCTGATGGGGACTTTCCATCGACATATTTATTACTTAAAGCAAAACCCACAAACAAACAAAAAACAGTTTTCTCAGTGGGGACCAGCAAAACGTCCCCAAAAACGACAAGATATAAAATACCAGCTCATGTCAGCCTCCCTCTTTCGCACACACACAGAATACACTATATGGGTATAGTGTGTGTATATATATCTTAATCGTACGCCATTGTTTACATTAATATTTCAGTTGAGTAATGCGATCCCACACCCAGGATTCATCCTTAAATTTATCATAAAAAGATTATTATTATTATTATTATTATTATTATTATTATTATTATTATTAATACAATATCTCCATTAATATTATTACTTGTTTTGCAGATGAACATTAATTTCCCTTGTATACTGAACAAAGTACCCAAACGTCGACATTCCGCTGAAATTAATAGTTTAAAAAATGCTTCGTGTTTCAGCTTGTGAATGCACCTTTCGCTCCCTCTCACCTGAGTTGAGGTTGACCTCTCTGATGGCGCCCGCGCTTACGTAGTCCTCCTTACACACGAATTTGTTCTCGTCTATGACGTAGAGCTCCTCTCCCGTTGATAGCTGCTTGTTACACACCATGCAGGTGAAGCAGTTCAGGTGAAACACTTTACTGCGTGCTTTACGCACGAGGTCGCTGGGAGAAATGCCCTGGAAACAGCCTGCGCACTTGGTGCCAAAACGCCTATGATGAGGACACACACACACACACACACACACACACACACACACACACAAACATACATCAGGATATTTGTAAAATGAAAAAAAATTTTTTTTTCATTGCTTGTTATTGTTATTGTTGTTATTATTATTACTATTATTATTAGTAGTAGTAGTAGTATCATCACTTCGTTTGTAGTGATGATGATAATAATAATAATAATAATAATAATAATAATAATAATAATACGCCAGTAGTTGGGGATAGCATTTTAGCTATTGGACTATTGACCAGAAGGTAGAAGGAGGGTTCAAGTCCCAACGCTGCCACTCCTGGACCACTGAGCAACCCTCAAATGCTTGACTTGTACCGGGTAAAATTGTATTCGCTCTGGATAAGAGGGTCTACTGCATGCTGTAAAAGTATTATTATTATTATTATTATTATTATTATTATTATTTAATCTACAACAATAGCACTAATACCAATAGTGTTGTTACCGATTGTGATTTTTCATTCTCTTATCTGTTTGTGTGTTTTTATTAAAGCGTTAACTGCTTAATAATTACCATACGCCACTTGTCTGCTTTAAGCGAGCAGTACGTGTATATTGTGTATTTATTGGCAGTCAATCCAGCCGTTAAAGCTTTCTCCACCCTTATTCTGTAGCAGCTTTTGTGCTGTCAGTCTTCAAGGAAAAAATCCACTAACACCAGCAGCACCGGAGTTGTTGCCTAATGCAGCAGCGCATAATGAGGTGATATTACAGGATTAACAAGACTAAATGTTAAACCGTGAAAAAGCCGAGTGGGAGGTGGAAAGACAATTGACACCTTCAAATACACAAACCGGGGGCTAATGCCATTATGCTGCACTACACAATTATGTTCGGGGCTTGCGACGCGTACTCTGACTGATGTATATATTTTCTTGTATATAATACAAATGTGAATGCATGCCTGCGTGCTTTATTTAATGATTTGTCCATGCGCTGCAGAGCTGCGCGGTCTGATCGGCGCAGTCGTGACATACATGTATAGCGGCACAGCAAAAACAGATTAAGTCAATAAATATATTAGGAAATAACAGAATAGATAGGATGTGTTAATTAGAATAAAAATGTAGCACAATATATGGAATAATTTGTTAAAAAAGCCCTAATAAATAAATGTCAGTAGAAAAAAGCCCTAATGCTTGTAAGGTGCTGATTTAAGCAGTGATTAAAACTGCTTAAAATGGTGGATGAAACCCTACATACAATTGCATACAATTCCTGTACAACTAAATACAAAATAAAACATAAAATAAGTCAAACTAAGCTGGTAACTAAAACATCGTTCTAAGCATGGCTACATTTTTGTGAGGGGGCATCTGGGGTTTATTTTAACACTAATGTACCAACTCACCCCCATTTGTTTTGCTCTCTCTCTCTCTCTCTCTCTCTCTCTCTCTCTCTCTCTCTCTCTCTCTCTTTTCAAATGCATCTCTCCCAGTGAAAAGCCAAAACCACTACTTACACAACAAATGGACGCATTAGGGGTGATTAGGACTAATGGCCCCCACATTCACATGTGATGGTCAAGGCCGTTTGGAAAACAATGTACAACAGCAGATCACATTCAACTTCTGTGTGTATAAATACCTAACAACAGAGCTAAGCTTCTCTCCTGTCCAGAGATACCAAGTAGTGGAAATGGGATACCTTATTTGTGAGGCTTGATTGCTGTAACCACGATAGATTTCTGGATTTCTTGAACTTAGAAATACATACACAGCTACTGTCCCCGTATTTTTAAATATTTTTAAACACTGATATTGGTGAAGTCAAACTAGGTTTGTGTGAGCTTTTTTTGTTTGTGCACGATGGACCAAACGATTAATTGAAACATACTATTATAAACTTTTCCGGATTGTTTTTTTTTATTGTCGCAGATGGAGGTTTAAAATGATTCCTTATTAATCATGTTATTAATCATTGTTGTTTACACTATTTAAACAGGCCAGTCGTCGAAATACTAAAAGCCATCATTTATAACGATTTTGTTCTACCATATTGTGTTCTGGAAACTGTAATTACTGTTTTCTATGCGGCTCTTGAGCTCAAGAACAAGTGGACCTATATTAATAAATCATCACACGACGTGGCAACTTTTAAGATCAGTCGATGCAAATTACTGCAACTATTAAAGCCAACTACTATTCAGAAAAAAAATTTTAAGCTCGACAACTGAGTATTTTTAAGGTCTGGCAGTAGATGGTTATATGGTCACTTTGGTGAATAATGTTGAAAAGTCAAATCGCACCCTAAATATTCAATTTATTTTGGTGATATATTATTCTTTAGTTCACAAACAAATAATAAAGAATCCACTGATAATTCTTTAAGGGTTCAACCTTATGCGCGAAGGCCTTCCCATGTGATTGTCACCAGTCAAAAACAGTGATTACAGTGCCGGTACATCATTAAAAAAATTGATGTACCCACATCCTCAAAGCATCATCATGGTCATTCTTACCTGAAAAAGTCCATTTTGCAGTAGAGCTTTCCATCCCTGGAGAAACATTTCTCGGTCAGGTTGCAGTTGCACTCGCAGCACTGGACACAATCGGCGTGCCAGGCTCTGTCCAGCACGTTGAGTAAGAAACGGTCCAGGATGGGCCTCGCACACCCGGCGCAGTGCACCATCATCGCGCTGAGCCTCCCGCGAGCCACGCAGACCGGCGTCTTGGATTCCAGAATAAGTATGATCAGACAAATGGATGGTGATGATAATTTAAAATACTCTCCACCACGAATTGAAGCAACGACCCAGTGCGCTTTTGGTCACCCCGGCATCCAGAGCATCCAGAGCCATAAAAACTCAAACAGAAATAAAAATAAACAGTCTACAACCAGCCTTCAGTTCGTCGCTATTTCCGTCCGGTCCGCGTGTCCGTGTCTGTTTAGCCCGTGCGCTTTTCGCCTCGCTGTGCTGAGAGTCGCGGGAGCCTCGCGCATCCGAATTCAGACCTGGTGACGTTCTGTTCGCAGCGGGCCAATCAGAGCCAGGTTGCCGTGGCAACTGGCTTAAATAATGGCACTGT
The DNA here is from genome assembly GCA_025084515.1 of Ancistrus triradiatus. Taxonomy (NCBI): domain Eukaryota; kingdom Metazoa; phylum Chordata; class Actinopteri; order Siluriformes; family Loricariidae; genus Ancistrus; species Ancistrus triradiatus. The sequence goes on along the minus strand of JAJAGP010000838.1, from coordinate 140,691 downwards.
AAGTATGTCGCAGTGGTTTCTCTTAAACCGTCGTTAAATGGTGACGGTTGCTCAGCCTTTCGCACACCTTCACGTTTTTGCACTGGGGGTCCTCACTCAAATGCTCAAGTCAGTCACAACACTGGTTTGGATAACGAAGTGCGAACTGTTGAGAAGAATTCCGGCCTGAACCGACCTTTTTTTTTTAGAAGAGGCTGCTGGATACTAAGTTTGGACTGGATATAAAAAGGTTCCACCAGGACATTATGGCGACTTTAGGAAATGTAGATCTTTATTACTGAAATTCAGTATGTCGGACGCCAGGCCGCAAGTGGAAATCTGAAGGAAGGGGTGAAGGTAAAAACGTACGGGGTGGAAGGCTGGAATTTTTATGTACCATCAGTCATAAGTCAGTCTCAAACTTCTCCAGGTGTATGCGTGTGTATGTGGGAGCGCGCATGGGTGTGTGCGCGCATGGGTGTATGTGTGGAGGGGGGTAAGAAGTCTAAACCCGTCCTTTTATCATGTATAAAGCTATTTACAGGGAAATGTGTGGGATTAGAATTACCCCGACGCATCCCCACTGCTTTGACAAAGTAGGCGCAGACCGAGAGGAATTTAAATATTTACCCAGATAATCATTTTGTTAGTCGTGGAAATGCAAATAGCGCGTAGCAGTGGTGGTTATACCTACAGCCAACAAGACAAAGAGAGGGTGAATTGACAAATCTTTAACAGTTTAGTCTGTATTAGATCATTTCATTTCAGCTTTAATCTTATATTAAAATAGGGCGCGTTATTTAGCCTGTATAATACAAACACTAATTTCTCAGCAGGGGTTTAATAAAGTGCTGTCTTCTCTTGCCTTGTGTTATCGCATCTTATCTTAAGAATATCTGAAACCACAGGGTTTACACGGAATAAAACTAAACAAAATGGAATATATATACTTATGTATACAAGCTGCTTAACATCGTGCTAAGAAATTATTTCAAACAAATATTTCTGATGTAATTTTTATACTGTACTTCATATGGTTGAGGTTTCCATAGTTTTTGATGTTCAGTTATATTAGAAGAAACGCTTTTTACGGATTGTATTAAAGATGTGTGTCTGGACGACGCGGGAGCTGTTATATTTGTATTCTTGTAGAAGGGTTCTAAATTGACTTGAACATTTTATGTGATTACTGTACAATAAATAACAAAAACAATGAGTCCATGTAATACAGATAAATGAAATAAATATTAAATAAATGAAATTATGAGTAATGATTAACTAAAAACAATTAAAGGTGGTTGTAAAGGTTGTAATCTATCTATCTATCTATCTATCTATCTATCTATCTATCTATTTATCTATCTATCTATCTAATTTTTTTATATAGCTTATTTATTGTCTCAAGACAGCCTTACAGATCTAGGCTCAAAGCCCTAGTGGCAGTGGCAAAGAAAAATCCCCTAAATGTTATCAGGAAGCAACTTTGGGAGGACCAAAACTTTAAAAAGAAGGGACCCATCCTGCTTGGGCAGTCTTGATGTTAGGTGTGACAATGACCTAATCAGTACGTTTATAGTAATCGGTTAAATACACAGAAGCTAAATACAAAAACTAAGTCCATCTTTCCATCCATCAAAATATAGGCTTTAATAAAGAGGTGAAAATGGTGGCTCCATATTCATTATTTTCAGCTCGCAAGTGTGTGTGTGTGTGTGTGTGTGTGTGTGTGTGTGTGTGTGTGTGAGAGAGAGAGAGAGAGAGAGAGAGAGAGAGAGAGAGATGCTGAGGCGTGCGCCGCAGGAGATGAACGGGACTCCCACAGCTCCTGGCGGGAGAAACCCAAACCTCTAATCCGGGCGCGATCCGCACTATTTGTTTACTCTCATATTTCTTTTACCCTCATTAAAATCCAACTAGTGTCATGACTGTTTGCGTTGCACTCTCTATTTATTTATTTAAGCAGCAACATATGCAAGTTACAGGGCTTTACACACCCAGACTAAGCAGAAATAGGTCCGTTACACACACACTGCAACCATAGTGTATGCTGTGAGTTATGTCCACTGCCTCGTGCGATAAACTAATGCACACCACAAACTTCCAACCCAATGACCTCACTATCAAAACAAAATTTGCCAAAAAAACGTTATTACTGTATATGTGGACAAACCTAGTGTTCCCCAGGTCTTAATGCGGTGATATAATACTGAGATAATTGTTCTTAGACAGGCCCCCTACGTGGAGCGCACTTCGTTTTAATCAGATATGATTGAGGACAACAGCCCATCCCCGCCTGCTATAGACTACACCTGGTTTCAAGTCTGCCTGGATCCGAGGAGCTGTGGGGAGACAACAGACGGGACGTGGAAATCTCGGGAGCGATATGTTCTCCACCTATTATTTCTTCTTTAACCAACAGGCGGCTCTTTGACACGTCCTAGGCCTGTAATGGAGAACCGGCATCCTGCGAAAACTCACTTAGGCAGTAGTTGCTGTAGACTGCAGGCTTCATTTGATTCAAGTTTTAGAAGTAGGATAAACACAGCAAAGTTAGATATCAAGGCTTTACCATGCAGTAGAAAGGCCAGTGTAATCTGTATGGACAATTCCATGTGTTCTGAGGTTATTATGCGTTCATAACGTGTTATGTGATTGCAACATCTAACTCATCATCCAGATGGAAGCTTGGAAGTTTCTCCAGAGCTTGCACTTGACCAATGTGAAGTCATAGGCTGGGGCTGTCTGGTGTGTAATGCCAAAGTAAGACCTAATCTGTGATTCATCTTCTGAGATAAGTTGTATAAGAAAAACGTGTTTGTGTGCATTGAAAATAATGTAAAATAAACGGATCCCCAATATACTTAATGCAAATGCAGACCAAAATACTTTATTCAGCGTAACGAAAGTGTACACGTCATGGGCGTTTCTGGACTACTGGGGCACACACATAATTTATAGGGGCACATCTGTACTCATCTGCTTGCCAATCAGTTATAGGGGCACAATTGTGCATATAAATAAGTCTGTTAAACACTAAATAGATTAAGTGATGTAACACTAAAGATGGCATTACTCTGCCATGGATGAGATATGAAGTAGGCTACAAATTAACACCAAATAATTGTTATTAATTCTATTAATTTTGCTTATAGTAACGTAACTGATGCCTTTGCTTTAGTGGTCTAAAAGCTTTTGAAAATATGCTGCGGCATTATGGGAAATGTAGTGCCTTTAGTGAATTTGCATGACGTGTTCTGCAGTTCCGCTCGGCAATCCAGAATAAAATTGACTTTTTTACCCCCGTGATTTTTTTGGGGCACAGCAGCATTTTACTGGGGCACGTGTCCCAGTAGTATAAAGTGGGTCTGACACCCCTGGTACAGGGCATTAAAATAGATTTTGAAAAATGTCAGGGATAAAGGGGAGAACTTTCTTTGGATCTTTGGATCGGAACCCATATTTAAGATGAATGACATAAGGAGGCAGCATCATCAGCAACACAAAAACCAAGCTGGTGATTTTATACTACAGCAATGAGGTAAAGATGATACAAATTGTAAAACTGCTGTAGCTATTTTGTCGTAGTGTAAATTGCCGTATCTCCTTCACAAGTCCAAATAGATGAATAGCTTTCGTTTCACATTTTGTCTTGTCTTATTATATTATACCCAAGATTGCTGAGTAGATTTTCTAATTTAAACATTCTTCAAACGAATTGTCGTTTTATATAGCAGAAGACATACAATAGGGCCATAAGTTTGAGAGCACTATAATGAAAATGCTTCTGTTTTGCATTTTCAAAAACTTATTCCAATGTTTTTCATAACAAATCATATAATCAGCACAACTACTTAAGTGAAAAGAAAAATCTTTTGATACATTTCGGTTTTTATTAGTATTTGGTATGCTTCCGATTCTTCTGTAATGACAGCATATACTCGAGCTGACATGGACTGGCATGGACAAGTTTGTACAACATCTGATGATCCTCCTTATCCCATGAATTCCAAATAATGAAAATAGCGTATTGTGGTGCTTGGCTTTCTTTATCTATAGGATTCAGGGAAGGTGACTGTGGAGGAAAATCCATAAAATTGGGACTCCTTGCTTTTTTTGGTCTTCCAGTAGCTGTTGCAAAGTTTTGAGGTGTTTTGGGTCATTATCCTGCCGCAGAATGAACCCTTATCCAGAAGGTAAAAACGAACATTTTCACTAGTGCTCTCCGACATACACACAGGATGAATCCGCCCACAGCTAAGCGTGAACATGTTTATCATTTTAAACATTGGCACTTTGTGGTGGTCTGTGCAATTAATTTACTCATGGGAACGAACAGTTTTAACTGCTTTCGTAACAATAGTTAAAGAACACAGTTTTGAGTTGAAAAGTTAAGTAAACGGTGCCAACCAGGTCCCTTACAATACTTTTCGTCTTAATTTGACAACGTGAACACGGTACACAGATATGCCTACCCACGTATAGGAGTACGCAATAATATGCTGCTAGAGAATATTTAAGATGACCTGTCCTTCGAATTGACGTATGGCTACTAACGAACGCAATGATAACTGCAGCACGTGCAGCACGAGCCCTGCGTTCGGAAATGGGAACATGGACACCGAGAAACTGTCCAAGGTGCTGAAACTCAGCGGGCCGCCTGCGATCTGGATTACAATTACACTTATTAGAGTTATTGGATTAAAGATACGGTAAGAATCCGGACTCTTCCTGTGTGGAGTTTGCATGTTCTCCCTGTGTCCGTATCAGTTTACTTGGGTACTCCGGTTTCCTCCCACATTCCAAAGACATGCGTTAGGTTAATTGGTCTCTCTAATTTGCAGCACTGTGACAGTCCGGCTAGTATCTATATAACCTTGCCCGAGTCAAATATAACAACTGATGCTGATGTGAGGTTATTTTTAACCTAACACCTTATTGTTGTAAGTAGTCTGATTTTCTATTTTCAAACAATTATTCTTTTAGAAAGAAATTAAGTATGGAGTGTAAAGAAACTTGTCATTTAAACACTTTCTCTCCAGGCAGCACAGTGGGACCAGTGATGGTTCTAGACCATTTGGGGGCGACATGGTGGCCCAATAGCACTGTCGCCTCACTGTAAGAAGGTCATGGGTTCAATCCCCAGGTGGAGTGGTCTGGGTCCTTTCTGTGTGGAGTTTGCATGTCCACACGGGTTTAGTCCAGGTACTCCAGTTTCCTGCCATAGTCAAAAGGCAAGCAAAAATCATTCCCATGATAGTAACGTTAAATACACCAAACAAACATCTAGACCATTTGAAGTGTGCGTGTGGTGGGGGCAGGCTGGTGCCAGTGGCTATGTTAGAGCGGCCAATTACTTTCTACCTAAATGTGCATTGTGGACATTACGTCAATTAATTAACTTATTCACTCCTCATTTAGGGAGGGCATGTGGTCCCTGCTGCTCCCTCCTGAATTGCCCCCGAGAGGCACAGTTGTAAGTGCTATCGCCTCACAGCTCCACAGACCCAGGTTTGGCTCACAGTGAATTGGACTAAACAGGTATATAAAGTAAGGGAGTATATATATATATATATATATTTCCAAGATGATACTAAAATGGCCTTGAAACATACCTAAATATAAAAATACCACAACTCTGCAAATATTCATGCATATGCATTTTTGAAACTTTTTAAACACTCCCATGTCCCTGACCCTAACAACAGCGAACTGGCCATGCAGCTAACTGCTATTACATTATGATATCTTCCATTCAAAACAGGTATATAAGAACAAATCTAGAAAATTAGTCAATTGTGTAAAAACAAAACATTAGTGTCTAAAGCTTATCCTCTAATAATTTGATTTGAACAGTTGAGTGGCACAGTGGTGCAAGTGGTCGCCTCACAGCTCCATAGATCCCTGGTTCGATCCCATCCTTGCAGTCTGCCTGTGAGGACTGCGTATGTCCTCCCTGTGTCCGCATGGGTTTACTCCGGGTTTCTTCCCACATTCAAGATGCACATTAGGTTAATCAGTCACTCTAAATTGGCCCAGTATGAATGTGTCTGACTAGTTTTGATGTAACCTTACTCCTGTTGTGACTAGACATTGATGCTGATGCAGTGTTAAAAAAAAAAACCCAAACTGAACAGGTATGAGACTGGATTAAAGTTGTGGAGCTTAACCCGAGCATCTCTGATGACTCAGCCGTAAGAGTCAGCTTCTGGAAATGGCAGTTTCCTGGGTTGTTAAAATCATGGGTGGGGCTTGTTTTATGAAGGCTGGAATGTGTGTCTATGATGCACTGGTGGCCTGTCCAGTGTGTACCCTAGGTGTGCCCGGTGAATTCTGGGTTAGCCTGCCTTGGATAAGCAGGGGTATAAGAGGATGGATGCTTTGCTTTTAGCTTAGGCTGAAACACTACTCCCTGCGTCATTTTTGCCCCGTAAGTTCCTTTAAATCCGAAAATGAGACATTTGTGCTCCGACAATTAATTTGAAACCAATTTAGACAGTCAGAAATGGCCATCAAAGATGAAGTAGCAATTTAAATGGTCTTTGGAGTCAATGGGATTTTATGTATTGTTGTGAAATGTGTGAAACTTGTATCTCTTTCACTTACAATCTCTATGGTCATAAGTCTGTTGACACCCCTTCTAATTAGTGTTATTTCAGCCCACTCACCACTGACTGTTCATAAAATGAAGCATGGAGGTATGAACTCTCCACAGACAAACGCGGCAGTTGAATGGGTCATACAGAACACTGCAGTAACTCGAAATATGATTCGGAAACACCTTGTTGATGAGAGGGGTGAGCGGAGATTGGTTCAAGCTGACAGAAAGGCTATGGCAACTCAGATAACCACTCTGTACAATTGTGGTTAAGAGGAAAACATCTCAGCATGCACCTTGAGGCAGCTGGGCTACAACAGGGATGCCCTAGCCAATACTAGAATAGTGTTCCTATTAAGTGCTCAGTGAGTGTATATTCTAACTAGAAATTACACAACTATTTGACTAAAATGAGCTCAAACAGTCCTTGACACGACACGCTGAAGAAATGTCGTCATCGATCCCAGATCCCTCCCACAAGCACCCGAGTGACAGAAAAAACATGGCCACTATGATGAAATCTTTTTGTACTGGTGGAAGTGGACTCTTCCAGGATGACAACCCCCATCTAGAGGGCACAAGGTGTCATGAAATGGTTTGATGAGCATGAAATTATTTAATTCATGTGCTATAGCCTTTGCGCTCACCACATCTCAACTCGGCTGCACACCTTAGGGAGATTTTGGACCAATGTGTTTATCAGCACTTTCACACAACAAAAGTCCTTGAACAGTCTAGGTAAGGTGCACTGAAAGTCGCAGCAGAAATTGAGGCTCATCACAGGTGGTCCTGTGCAAACTGTAGCCTCGGTTGCCTGTTCTTAGCTGTCAGGAGTGGCACTCAGTCTGGTCTTATGCTATTGCTTCAAAGTTTAATGAGTTGTGCATTCAGAAATGCTTGTCAGCATACCTCGGTTGTAACGAGTGGTTATTTGAGTTACAGTTGCCTTTCTATCAGCTCAAACCAGCCTGGTCATTCTCATCTGATCTCTGGTATGAGCAAGGCATTTTCTCCCAGAGAACTGCCCTCAATGGACATTTTCTTTTGAACCATTCTCTGTAAACCTAAGAGATGGCTGTGCGTGAAAATCCCAGTAGATCAGATGTTTCTGAAAAACTCAGACCAGCCTGTCTAGCACCAACAACCACATCATGGTCAAAGTCACTTTACTCACCTTTACTCACCTTTCCTTTCCTTGACTGACCATGATTAGATATTTGCGTTTGCGAATTGGGCCCATCTATAAAATTAGCCAGTGAGTGTATTAGAAGAACAATACATGCAGATAAATGCACCCTAGAATTAACGAACTGACGAATATAACCACCAACACAGGAACAGCACAACACAAATTTCAATCTGTGTTTATTATTTCAGTTTCACATACGATTTCTTATAACTCTACATAAGCCATGGAATATAACATCCCTTAAACTGAGGCAATGCTGGTAAAATGAAAGGGAGAGGCAAGTGGAATTGACTGGTCTGTTTCTTTAAACTTGGAATGATATGAAAGGCATAAGGACATATGTGCAAGAAAAATAACACAAATCAGGACTTTACTCAGTTGTTTCCCAGGAGCTTGGAGTGTCTGTGGTACTGCTCACACATGCACAAACTACACACCTTCCAATACCGGACGACCATAGTAGGTGTCTCGGGTTTTCAGGTCTGTTACCCCTTTCCAATCCATCCATCCATCCATCCACTCCAGTGCTTGGCGTGCGCGTGTGTGAGTGTGTGTGCGTGATGGATGGCTGATTGGTAGCCCTCCCTAGGGCCTGGGGCTCGCTCACCTCTGGCAGTGGGAATTAAATGGCGGTTTGTCTCCTGTGGGTCCTCAGCTGCTGAGAGCGGCCGGGCAATTTCACACAGATCAGGGAGACCATTACTGCCGTCTGTCAGGGGGAGGATTGGGAGGACACACACACACACACACACACACACACACACACACACAGGCTTGGTAAACATATGTTTTGGGGGCTTTCCATTGACATCATGATAACTGTAGCTTATTAATACTAAACCTACACCTAACCATAACCGTAACCTCATAACCTAAAGCAAATCTTTTTTTGTTCTTTTGGTTTTTCAAATAAAAAAACAGCAATATGTCCTCACAAGGTAAAAAAGTGTCAGTTCTTTGTTGGGGCATTCGGTCCCCACAATGATATAATCTTCACACACACAGTATATGGAGATATGTTTTTCTAAATGTTTTATTCCACATCTGAACAGCAGAGTGTTAAACAATGACTGTACATGGGATCAAATGTGAATGTTGTGCGTGCAAATACACACACACATACACACACACACGTTTGTCACACTATCCTGGTGGGGACTTTCCATTGACATAATGATTACTGTAGCTAATTAATCCCACACCTAACTCGAACCTTAACCTCAGTAACCTAATGGAGATCTTTTGACTCTTGTTTTCTGTTTCTGTCAAAAAAATCAGTTTTCCCAGTGGAGGCTGGCAAAATATCCCCACATGGTGGCGATTATTTAGTCCCCACAATAATATATAAACATGACCCCCCTCCACTCGTCAGCAGTGCTCTTTATCTCACTCATCTGGGTAATTTGAAGCTCTCTCCATTAACACACACATACAAACACCAGAACATCCTCCATATCCAAAGAACACACATGTGCAGGTATTGACACATGCAGACAAAACAACTCAAAAGCCTACATGCATGCATAAACACACACTCTCATAGCATAACTGGTAATAACTCGTAAGCCATCTTGAACATAGATTTGTGGTTGTTGAAATTTTATTGAACTGTAACATTTTACTGAATGTTATACGCTATGGCATATAAAGGCTATGCAGGTAATTATTTTGTGCATTAAACAACACAACGTAATGTGGGGGCACCACTGGTTTGGTCACGTGATGATCACAGACTCTGCACCCTTCCTGAAGAGCACTCCGAATCAGGCACCCATCCCTGGTGAGAACGACACCTTATAGCATCAGTAACTCCTTCAGGGTTTGGGTGCCATAAACCAGAAAGGCTCAGTGTTGGGAATCTCTGGTTTGATCCTCGCCTCTGGTCATGAGAGGTCTGTCGAATACAGAGTTGTCTTACAGTTTAACAGCTAAATTTACTAAATTCTAGTGGGAATCCATGGCTTGGAATGTCCACACTATGGTTTCCTGGAAATCACAGTCTGGAGTGGTTACCTATGCCACAAGGTCAGGTTGCACTCCATACAGGTTTGATCTCTGCATGTAGGTTTATGTATTGGAATAAACTGTTCTCGCCAGGGGTGTGTTCCATAGTCTCAGTGTTCCTCAGGGTAGGGGCTGGCTCTGCAGGTGTCACACTCCCTTAATGATTTTTCATCTCACTGATAAATAATAAGTTATTACAACATTCAACTTGCACAACTACATTTAGGACTTGGACTATTAAAGGCTTATGACTTGATTTGGGCCTGAGGTTAGTTAACAGCCAACCAAAAGGGAACTGAAAGAAATCAGGAACTGTATCCTCCAGAACACAGGCTGCAGTTAGCTTAGCAGTTATGCTAGTGCACGGAGTTCACTAATAGTCAGTGTTTCTCTTTTCAATCCATTTCTCACTAAATTATACTATATTATTAAATAAGGCTTCTGTTAATTATTTTGGCCAACTGTAGGTTAATGTAAGTGGTTTAATACAACTCCATCAATGCATATAATGCCTTATACAGTGTGAATTGTTTGGGGTTCTGGAACGAATTAATTCAATTTACATTATTCCTTATGGGAACTACGGTACTAGTCATTTTTGGCTCTTCTGGAAGCCTCCTGGAACAAATTAATGACGAGAACTGAGGTACCACTGTAAGAATTTTCAATTCATTGCTTTCAGCATATTTTCTCAAAAAGAATGCAATTTAACACTCAACCAGCTACCTGAGAAAAAAAAACTGAACAATTGCAATGCGAAATCTACACCTTTTAATACCCACATCTTTTCATTGACATGCCTCGTTCATTTGTCTTGCTGCTCCCCCCTGCAATAGCTCCCCACTTTGGGATCCACTGACTTAAGCTACTGTATATCAGAATGGGACTAAAAATACATGAAGACCTAGTGTCATTTCCTCTTTTACCTGAGTTACTCTTGTGATTTTATTTCCATCCGGATCAGCCACATCTGTGTTTTTATCCCTCTTCCCCTGAGAAAATTACAAGCAGAATGACCATGTTTTTCACCAAATGACTGGTGAAAATGTTTTCGACCACTGCTATTCACCGTAGATCTTCTACCATGCCAATGAGGGTCAAACAGAGACATTTTATATATACAACTGTGGGCTTTAAAACAGTCACTGTGCACTATAAACAGCTACTAACAACAGGTAATATATTAGACTTAATTTAATAATAAGTTTATTGGCGTTAGTCATTGCAGGATCTGCAATAACAGTAATGCAATTAGTCCGTTAGCTGAACATCTGTAAGACAAAATGAGAGTGCAAGATGTCTCTAGTGTTTATTTTATTTTCAAGAAGACTGACAAGCTATGAATTATTGAGTGTGTTTACATAATAAACCCATAACTGCAGAAAATCAGATTTTGAATAATTCGATCAAGAGGAACCCCTGGGTTTACATGACACAGGCAATAATCAGATTTCTATTTTGCAACCAGTCAATAATTTCACAGAAATATGTGACGTAAACTTCAATTTTTAATATTAAATAATAAAATTCTTTATTTTTGTGAGTATATATTGCATTTCAGAGTCTCCACAAAATTTTCGATAGTTGTTTAGCGGCTGCTGTATTTAATTCTATGGTTGCCAGATCCCATGAAATGATCCTCCCGGTCTATGTAAACAAGCTCAAAAGAAGCAAAATCTCTAAGAAGAAGTGGACCCATGGCATCCATGCTAGGCGCAGACTGCCAAATTTGATTGAAATTGGGTAACTGGTATACATGCTATGAGTAATCCGATTACTGGGTTAAATCCAGCTTGGTTTACTGAAGACTACCTAAGCGGATTGCTAGCTCGGAGAATGCTGTATACATGACCACTTGAATATTCAGATAACTGCATAAATCTGACTATGATCGGATTACAAAGTGCGTTTAAACACACTCACTGAAGCGGGTTGGGTGAGCAGTGACTCATTATCATTTAAAGGAACAGGCACTGAAAACTGATTGTTCTGAAAAGAAATATTTAGACAGGATGTGAAGAGAGCTCTGCTGCTTGATCCTTGTGGTATTTTGACCAAAGAATGTGACAGACATCTGATTAAGACCCCAGGGAACTGGGTTAAATTGTGGGAAAGGGGTATAATATGCCAAATGCAGCATGGTTCATTTAAATGATCTTCAGTGTGTCTTATTACAGATTTTTTGTTTTCCCAAACATGATCACATCTCAAACAATCCCTTACTCAAACACACCTTAATTAGTGCACGAAGCTGTTTTGTGTGTGTGTGTGTGTGTGTGTGTGTGTGTGTGTGTGTGTGTGTGTGTGTGTGTGTGTGTGTGTGTGTGTGTTAAAAACGTGCCAAGCACGAAATGTAAGAGCCACTGAAGCAGTTACATTTTACTGATTCCAAAAAGTGATTAAAGGCAGCCCTTAATATCACGGACACTTCAGGTCACACACTCACTCTACGACACACACGTACCTCCCTCCTCATTACTTTGCAAATGTACACTCTGCTACAGTTAATCAGCAGAGCTGAGTCCAGACATCTAAAACCATAATTCAGCTATTTTATCTACAATAGAGTTTTAGTGTCACAATGAAGCTCTGCCCACACAGACTCTCATAGGAGCTCCACAGAAATAAGTACCTTTTACGTGGTACCAGTGAGCAAGGCTAGAGCTAGGAGAAACAATTTGGGAGGAACTATGACTCAGCAGGGGGAGCCCATCCTCCTCTGGACTGGGAATCATTCATCATAATTTAGATCATATAAGCTAAGAATGCTAGATTGTATGAAATTACAAGTTAGTGATTATACTATAAATGACTGGAATCGTGGAAATGACTGGAATACTAGTAATATAAGTACTGGATATTAAAATTACTGGAATACTCTATGTACGAGGAAGCAGCAGCCTCTGAGTCATAAAATACTTTCATTATAAAACTCTAAAATTTGGAAAACAATGTAGAAGAACTCCGATAAAACAAATGAGGTTTATGTAGAGTTATTTAGTTACGATAATAAACTTGTAAATAGAATTAGTACAGATATGCGCAGTTTAACAAATATTTCAATCAACCTCTGGTCGTTTTAACGTCCTATAATAGGAAATAAAATCATTCTTTATGCAGTGGAACCTCAGAACTTCTCTTAACTCGTATACATAATTTTGGACATGAAACAGTTCATTTGTAATTTTTTTGCCCACAAAATCGGACAAAAATTCTGACTTTGAACATTGGCACCCTAAATAAAACGCTCAATGCTGCGAACTTTCAAAGATGATGCACATCATCCAGTCCAGTCACCATAAAACCCAAGGAGAAGAAGAAGCAGAACTAGGGTGTGATCATTACGCATATAATGTATATTATATTATATTGTATTATTTTATTATTGTATTATGTATATGTATGATGTTATTATAATATTACTATATTATGTATATGTATATTGTATCAGTCTATGGGTGCAATTTCAGGCACCCCCCAGTTTTGGTGTGACTGTCCCAATGATAAGACATGCAGAAACCGCATTTGCCTCAATAGCTGTAAAGTTTCACTTTCACTTATTTTATGTTTTTCTATTTCTTTTATTCATGATTTCATATTGATTATTATGATCGTATTACAATCCATTGCTTTATTCATGCTTATAGTTATTAATGACATAACAATATCAGAACAATCGTTTGGGGCTCAGGCATGGATTAATCCTATTTATATTATTTCTTCTGAGGAAATTTGATTCCAATTTCATACAAGTTAAAGTTAAAACGACCTTCCAGAACAAATTAAGTTTGAATTCCCGAGGTTCCACTGTACATATAATAAAAATCTGAAGGACAGAAAACTAGTATGAGCAAACCCTTGTGACACCTGCTGACAGAAAAGAGAATCGCAGACTTGAAGGCAGTGAATGACAATGTTTCTTTAGTTTGCATTATCAGATAGCGTTTCAAATATTATAAAAAATACAAAGATAAGAATTACTGCATTGCAGAGCACAGTACTCTACTGTTTACATGTGTGTTTATTAGTATTATTACTTTAAATAAATTACTATGTGCAAAGTATCTAAGCCACTACATGACCAATGTCCATTTCGGTCAACTCCCTGTTTCACAAAAGGTAGTGCACACCTTTAATTACAAATCGTTGCATGGTTATTTTTGAGAAATAAAAAAAAGACTTTCTGCAAGTAATTCTGGTGCACCCAACAGTCAATCTTATGCAAAAAAGTACTGTACATGTTTTGCTGATTTTCTTAACAAAACATTTCATTAGAAAGCATTTTTTGTTAGAACACATTTCTGCATATTTTAATGGCTAAATAAAAAAACAAAAAACCTTTCCTTTAACAGACTATTCACTAGTGGTTTGGCCTCAAAACTGAATGGACTTGTTAATCATTCATTAAAATTCATTTAGCAAAACAAGTCTTTGACCAGGGATGCCCAAACCTTTGCACAAGACAAAGAAATATTAATAAATAATGCACTTAAAAATGTACAGTAATGTCCCTGCATAGTTATTCTGTCAAAAAAAAAGGCGCAGTAGAGAAGTTTCCGTGGTAACTGTTAAGGTTGGCTCTTGTTTTTCATTGTACTTTGGAATAACACCTTATGTGTAAGCTGCATGTATAATTTCTTCCCTAATATTATAAGTCACACCTTCCCTCAGTTGTAATAACAGTGCCTCTCATTTTAGGATTGCACCAGTGCCTTACTGAAATGTAACATATTTCATTAGACAACAAACTTATGCACAATTCAGCAAGAAGTTGTATGGTGAGCTTATTTTTTTATTACATTTTATAAGATCTGTTAGGATAAAGATATATAATGACATGGCTTCTCAGGTATGTGTCTATCAAAAATCAGTTCAGGCCCTGTCAGCAGCTTAATAATGAAGATTACCTGCACCTCTCAGCACAGCCTAATGAGTTAATGTGTGTGTGTGTGTGTGTGTGTGTGTGTGTGTGTGTGTGTGTGTGTGTGTGTGTGTGAGAAAGAGAGATGTATATTACGGTGTATTATTACAGCCTATTGCCATAGACATGTCTGACCCCTTTTTAAGGGTGCTCAAAGGGTGCTAAATTGTGTCCCAGGACCCATAAAAATAGGAGTAAAAAGTCATTTTGTTGTTGTTTTAAACAGCAGTTTCTCTCTGGGAAGCTGAAAAAATGTTAAAAACTATAGAAAGTATTTGGTTTAAACCTAAGATTATTTTCATAACATTGAAAATACAGCAGTTTCCCCCTTACCTTGCAAATGGTATGATCCAAGTGATGACTTTGTGACTCACAGACTCAACATTTTTTTTCAGATTAGTTGGTGTTGGTGTCTTTCCAGTCACAGTGTTTCCCCTACTCAAAAAGTCAAAGTCATGGGTCTCATTGGGTGAGCTCTGATTCTAGAATCGCCCCTGATGGGGACCAAATGTGTGAGTAGAAATGCATTTGTTCTCCTTTTGAGTGTGAACTCTTTTGTACAACTGTGGACTGTTTTGCTTTTGAAGGTAGTGACTAGTTCTATTTACAGTGGTGCTTGAAAGTTTGTGAACCCTTTAGAATTTTTTTATATTTATGCATAAATATGACCTAAAACATCATCAGATTTTCACGAAAGTCCTAAAAGTAGATAAAGAGAACCCAGTTCAAAAAATGAGACAAAAATATAATTTATTTATTGAGGATATATTATCCTGTTATATATTATCCTGTAACTGTTGATCAGTCCTGCACACCGGCTTGGAGGAATTTTAGCCCATTCCTCCGTACAGAACAGCTTCAGCTCTGGGATGTTGGTGGGTTTCCTCACATTAACTGCTCACTTCAGGTCCTTCCACAACATTTTGATTGGATTAAGGTCAGGACTTTGACTTGGCCATTCCAAAACATGAACTTTATTCTTCTTTAACCATTCTTTGGTAGAAAGACTTGTGTGCTTAGGGTCGTTGTCTTGCTGCATGACCCACCTTCTCTTGATATTCAGTTCATGGACAGATGTCCTGACATTTTCCTTTAGAATTCTCTGATATAATTCAGAATTCATTGTTCCATCAATGATGGCAAGCCATCCAGGCCCAGATGCAGCAAAACAGGCCGAAACCATGATACTACCACCACCATGTTTCACAGAATGGATAAGGTTCTTATGCTGGAATGCTGTGTTTTCCTTTTTCCAAACATAACGCTTTTCTTTTAAACCAAAGACTTCTATTTTCATCTTATCCATCCACAAAACATTCTTCCAATAGCCTTCTGGCTTGTTCATGTGATCTTTAGGAAACTGTAGACGAGCTGCAATGTTCTTTTTAGAGAACAGTGGCTTTCTCCTTGCAGCCCTGCCATGCACACCATTGGTGTTCAGTGTTCTTCAGAAGGTGGACTCATGAACATTAATATTAACCAATGTGAGAGAAGCCTTCAGTTGCTTAGAAGTTACCCTGGGGACCTTGCCAACTATTACACGCCTTGCCCTTGGAGTGTTCTTTGTTGGTCGGCCACTCCTGGGGAGGGTAACAATAATCTTGAATTTCCTCCATTTACACAAAATCTGTCTGACTGTGGATTGGTGGAGTCCAAACTCTTCAGAGATGGTTTTGTAACCTTTTCCAGCCCGATGAGCATCAACAACTCTTTTTTTCTGAGGTCCTCAGAAATCTCCTTTGTTCGTGCCATGATACACTTCCACAAATGTGTTGTGAAGAGCAGACTGATAGATACCTGTTCTTTAAATAAAAAGAAATAGGGTGCCCACTCACTCCTGATTGTCATCCCATTGATTGAAAACAACTGACTCTAATTTCACCTTCAAATAAACTTCTAATCCTAGGGTTCACATACTTTTGCCACTCGCTAAAATGTAATATTGGATCATTTTCCTCAAAAAATAAATGATCAAGTATAATATTTTTGTTTCATTTGTTCAACTGGGTTCTCTTGATCTACTTTTAGGACTTGTGTGAAAATCTGTTGATGTTTTAGGTCCTAATTATACAGAAATCTAGAAAATTCTAAAGGGTTCACAAACTTTCAAGCACCACTGTAGTTATCCAATCAGTACTTCTTAACTTAATATTTAAATAAAGTGTGCAAGTAGTTGCAATTATATCTACACTTGGACCTGAATATTGGCAAAATACAAAGGGTGGAACTACCAGCTCAGGGTTTTTGTTGCATCACCAAAACCCAGCAAAGAGAAGATATAAATAGAGAAAAAAGTTGAACATGGACTGGACACATTGAATGTGCCCAATGCTTTTAGATTGATAAACATAGTAGCTACCTTTGTCTTCATTCCAATTCAGTGACATTCAATCGGCAGAGCACTTTTCGACAATAAAAGATTAAGCATAGAAACCCAAATAAGCAGCCAGTGGCAACAAGAGCAAGGAAAAGACTGCCTTAGATGCATTAGGAGGAAGAACCCTTGTTGTGGCACCAGGCTCAAAAGAACAAACTCATTCTCCTGTGGGTGTAATTATAGCCAGTTGCATAAAAATCTCTAGGAAACTAGCTGCTAATAGGCTAACTACTACATTGTTACAGACTGGGAGCCAGATTCACTAGCAGGCTAATGCTTTGTAATTGTAACAAACACTTTGTCAATAGTAAGCCAGATAATGTCAGGCTAACTGTAATTAAAACTAAAATGAACACATTACAGCCAATAGCCAATTTCACTAGAAAGCTAGCACACATTAGGATGAACAAACTACTTGTACTCTTACCGGATAATTTACACAATGCCTTATTTGATCACTTGACAACATAATAGAGTTGTAAAAAGTAGTATTATTGTCTCACTCACTCACTTACTCACTCCCGCCCACACATGATGCTATTGCTGTATTTGTATGGTGAATACATTAACCATGAATTACTTCAGATTAAAATGCACTTGTGTTGTTTGTGCTCACATTCCTACATGTTTTTTTCCTACAGTTATTGCCATTGTTACAAGGCCATTCAGTTATCACAAATATAGAAACACACACACAATAATCTGATTGACACATTCACAGAACTTCCATTAATTTCTACTCATTTAAAATCTGTTTGCAGTCATGTAACAACATTTCATTTTTTGGACATGAATACCTTCACTGTATGTACAATTTATACATACAGTACTGTGCATAAATCTTAGTCCACCATTAGATTAGATATACCATTGTTTTCCCAATGGTATAATTTCCATATATAATTATTCCTCAGTTATCTTTATTATAATACAACCAGAAAATATTAGAATGCAGTATCACCAAAACTGAAGAAGAAAAACCTCAGCTTCTATTGGCAAGTATTTAGTGTGACCTCCTCTTCATGGGGCTGCAAGATTGATCTGGAATGGTCTTTTGGAAGGGTAGCAGCCAATAAGCTACTTTTTCAGAAGGGGAACAGGGATAAAAGGCTATGATATGCTGAAGCTCAGAAAGATAGGAATGGAGATCAGTATAAAAGAGTATTAAGGAGTGATGATCCAAGTCTGAAATTTTTGGATCCAATTGTCGGCAATATGTTATATATGGTCATTATAGCATTGCTGAAACAACAAATCTAATGGTGGCTTAAGACTTTTGCACAGTAGTGTATACATTTGAACCTTCCAATTTATTCAGTTTTAAAAGTATGTACAACTTTCAAGTCAATTGTTAATATCGGTTCAGTGTGCAAAATCTTTTCTAAATTCTATTCTGACTCCTTAAAGATTTTTTACAATATATTTCTCCTGTATATCGTACAGACATACAGGTAAAAACAGGAAAATGTGGAGAGATATTGGTTAGTTTCCTCATATGAAATGCTTCCTTTGGTTCCTTCCACAACACTGTTATTAGATTAAGATCATGACTTTTTTTTCATTAACCATTCTTTGGAAGAATCCACATTCTGTTGAAATTCAGTTGCTGAACTGATGTCCTGAAATTTTCCTTAAGAGCTTGCCTGTATAATTCATACTGAATTGTTCCATCATTCATAGAAATCTGTAACGGCGCAGATGCAGCAAAACAGGCCCAAACCATGATACTGCCGCCACCAGGTTTCACAGATGGGATTGCATTATTATGCAGGAATGCAGTGTTTTCCTTTCTCCAGAGATTGTGCTTTTCATTTACAGCAAAAAGCTCTATTTTGGTCTAATTAGTATATAAAACATCTTCCAGTAATAAAAAAGAAACCATGTTCTTATTTGAGAGTGGGTTTCTCCATGCAGCACTGCCATGCACACCATTGTTTCTCCTGAGGGGGACTCTTGACCGTATTACATTAGCCAATGTGAGAGAGACCTTTAGTTGCTTAGGAGTGAGTGATCTTTGTTGACTGACCACTCCTGGGGAGGACATCGGTCTTGAATTGAATCCATATGAACACAAGCCTGTCTTGACTGTGGAATGGTGGGGTTCAAACACTTTAGAGATGGTTTTGAAACCTTTTTGTAACTCTTTTTCTGAGGTCTCTAAAGTCTCCTTTGTTCATACCTTGATACATGATGCCCAAACATGTTGTGAAGATCAGACTCTGATAGAATCCTTACTTGAAATACAACAGGGTACCCACTCACATCTGATTGTAATCCCATTGATTGAAAGCACTGGGTTCATGTACTTGCCACTCACATATATGTAATATTGGGTTATTTTTCCTCAGTAAATAAATGATCAAGTACAATATTTTTCTCTCATTTGTTTAATCGAGTTCTCTTTACCTACTTTTTGGACTTGTGTGAAAATTCGATGTTTTAGGTCATATTTAGTAGGTTTCACAAACTTTCAGGTCTGTAAAAAAAAAAAAAAAAATATATATATATATATATATATATATATACATACATACATACATACATACATATGTATGCACATATACATACATATATAGTTACATATATAGGAGATATTTTGGGATCTGATGGTGAAGCCCAGGTAAAGTTGAACATAAAACATGACATAGTAACAAGGCAGATGGGACTCTAGACAGCCTGATGACTGGATGACTGGTAATAGACCAAAATGATCAAGAAGGGTCTATGTGAAAGAGAATGAAGTAAAGAAAAGTGCTTGTGTTGAGGGACAGAAAAGGCTACAGAGAGATGGAGAGAGAGAGTGTATAATCTGGCCTGTGTATGGAAGACTGCACCTTGCTCTCCCTTGGCTTGCTGCCCCAGCAGCCACTTGAATTAGCCGCTGAGGATTATGGGATAGTAGCTCATTAATGGCAGAGACAAACAGCAGCCAGTGTGAATATTTGCACCCCGAAATTGAAAAGATTAAGTTATATTTGGCAATGGCTGATGAGCTCGGAGAGCAGCTACTGTTAAATATTCATACACTGCTCACATAGCTACTGCGACCTCAGTGTGAGTGTGAGCGTTCCTCAAAACATGCACATATGTGTGGAAAGGCATGAGTGTGTACCCCATTGTTAATGTGAGTCCCTGAGAAAATTGTGTGAGGAGCAAGGACGCATTGGGTCAAGATCAACCGCTTGGCAGAGTACAGTGGGAATGCATATTTAGCGAAGTACCATAGGTTCTGGCATCTTTTTACAAGGCCACACACACAAATATATTTCAGGGAAATAACTGTGTAATGTACAGTATTGTGCAATTGTATTAGGCCACCATTAGATTAGGTATACCACCGTTTTAGCAACACTATAATGGCCATATGTAATTATTTCTCAGTATCTTTATTAGAATACAACCAAAAAAAAGAAATTTGTATGCAGAATGAAAAAAGTAGAAAATCAGCTACTTTAGGCTACAGGGGCAAGTATTTAAATGTAGAGCAAAAGCAGGATCTGGCAGCTTCATCAGAATGGCAAGTTGACCTTTACAGTCTGAAGAAACTTGATCAGGAATTTTTGGACAGGTAGCAGCCAGGAAACCACTTTTTCATAAGGGGAACAGGGTGAAAAAGCTAAATCTCAAAAAGATTGTAATGAAGATAAGTCAAAAAGAGTATTATGGAGTGACCTAAAATGTGGTCATTATAGCACTACTAAAGCAACAAATCTATAAATCTAATCTTTGCACTGTATATCTACAGAATATTTGCCTTTCATTTATGCCTGGAATATATAAAACCCAATTCATTAAAATTGACTATGGGACCTGAACTACATATTGTAGTCCACAGGTTGAAAGTGAAATGTTACACAAAAATGACACAAAGAGAAACACTTCATGATAGAGGAGATTGACTTTGAAGTGACTAAATCACTTGCACAGGTGCACGGGTAAGTTATATTTGGCTGATTACCAAATAACAACATGTTTCAGCTATTAAGAGGTGTGACAAGAAGCATATGTTAGGTGAGATGAACAGCAACAAAAGGCAACTAAGAGTTCAGAAGAGGCATAAGAGTGGTGCTTGAACTGCAGGTGCATCTGTGACGAAACTAGTATATTATTTGACATTTTATGCCTGAACAGTGCCAAAAGTGGTTTGGGACTGGGGTGGCACAGCATATAAGGTACTGGACCTTTAACCCACATTACAGTGGTAGCTCTGTTCTTGTCGTTAATTTGCTCCAGAAGGCTTGTCGAAAACCAAAAACAACAAGTATCCAGCAAATTTGTAATTGAATGAATCCGTTCTAGACCCCCAGAAAATCCCCACTGTATAAGGAATTATATGCATTAATGGAGTTGTATTGTACAGGTGCTCCCTGATTTATGATGGGGATACGTTCCGACAAATCCATCATAAGTTAAATTTATCATGAAAGAATGTTCTGTATTGCTGTGTATACTGTATAATAGAGGGGTCTATGATAAGTAAGTTAATGTTTAAAACATTTACATTAACCTACAGTTGGTCAAAATCATTAACATAAAGCTTGTCTTATAATAAAGTGTTGAAAAATCGCATGTAATTTAGTGAGTCATGGATGGAAAGTGGAAAGTACAAAACACTTACTCTATTGATGAACTATTTGTGCTAACATAGCTGCTAAGCTAACTGCAGCCTGTGTTCTGGAGCATTCAACTCCTGTTTTGCTTTCGGTTGGCTCTTATAAACGAACCTTTTTAGGACCCATGGAGACTTATTTGCACTAAGAATACAGTACTATAGATGTAAAAAAAAAAGAAAAACACGATAAAAATGGTGGAGATCTTCTCTGAGGGCCATTGTGAATCATAAATTGTGAGTCGCGCGGCTCGATTCATACAGGTTTAAGCAAGTGCGCCGAGCAAACGACGAGAACCAAGACAAATTTTTCTAGTCAAAATGGGTCGATAACCGAAATCGACGAGGTCCGAGGTGGTCGAGAACCAAGGTACCACTGTAATGAATTGTAGGTGCTCTGGCTAAGAGCATCTGCCTAAATGACTAAGTATAAATCTAAAAGCATTGGCAGCATTCAATGTGTCTGTCCAGTGCTCACTTTTCTCTATTTTATATTCTTCGCTGGGTTTGGTGATGCACAAACCCTGAGCCTCTTTGCCAAGAGCAGAAGCTTCAGGCTGAGAAATCAACAGCAGGGATTAAAATCAAATCAGAAGACACAAGGCAGCACCCAAGCAAGCTCGGTGGAGGCCTCACGCCAGGCTGAGTCAACATTACTCATTCATTTATGTGTGATATCAAACACAGCTTTCAGATATGACTGAATCAACAGTTAGATCAACACGGAGAGTCAAAGGACGCCATTATTCAGCCAATGTGTAATCAGAAGCTCATGCATGCACAATTACCTGCCGGATCATGAAAGACTGGGAAACGAAATCTGTGCAAACCTCTTGGGTTTACTCGCTCGTAGTCCTGGAAAGATCAATAACAGGCCACACACACACACACACACACACACACACACACACACACACACACACACACACACACAAACACACTTAGTTTATCAAATTTATTTTACCACCTCTGTGGCAGAGGTTCATAAAGGCTTCCAGTGTGGTCTGGTAGCGTGGTTATAGGGTCCTGCGATGGACTGCTATTTTATCCAGGAGCACTTACTCCTAAATTCTGACCCTGATCAAGATGAAATGAGGTCAAAATGGAAATTTTCAATGTACTTAGTGAAACATTCATTTGAGCTTAAAGCGCATTTTTTGTTTGAAGGACAGGTATGGGCCATTCAACAACCATCAACTTCTGTAACCTTCAATGACCGAGGACTTAACAATTCTAAATTCCAATAGGAAATAATAATCTGTTTATTAACTCCGGATGCGAACATCTGTCAACCTCAACAGCCAAACAACGATGCGCATCCATGAGCAGAGGCGGGAGTTTAAGACCAGAAGTCCTTTTTTAAATATATGTATGTGTGTTTGTGTAACTATCTTACCGGTCCTGTGCTGGTTTACTTGTTAGCTCATGTTTGGACTACAGACTCTTCTAACTCGGTTGATGTGTGTTTTTTCCTTTCCTCTACTTAGTTGTAACAAGCTGTAAATGGTGTTTGTAAGTGTCTGTTCTTTTCTTAGCATTTACTGCTTTGTTTGTTCCCCCACTACCTGTGTATTCTCTCTAACCTATAATTACATAAACTGGTTCACATTCACTAGTTGAGTCTCTGTTTCATCTGGCTGACCTCCTGTGTTGTTTAGAATACTGTCTATCAATGCATTTTTGGCTTCTGTCAAACAAAAGTATCAGCTCCATCAAACCATCCTCTTAAGTGTTACACCTTTCCCCTAGACGGGGTCATAACAGAACATTACTGTATGTTCTATAATTATTGTGAATTTCCATAAATAATGATGCTGTGTAGAAGGTTGTGCTCGTGTTTTCAGTGGTATCTCTGATGCACACAGCACGAGCTCCTGTTTTAGCGGTATTACGGTAGTACGTTGCAAACGCACTCTTAAGTTCGTTGTGTTCAAGCCAATATTTCAGCGAATAAAGTGGGGATTAAAATATGTTGCTGTCAAAACTAACACTGGGTTTGACTAGGGTAAGGGTTAGAGTTAGGGTAATATGAAGGTAAAACATTATGTAGCTACAGTAATACAGGTACTCTCCATTTTATGATGGCCCGACTTTATGATAATAACCATAAATACACGTTCAGTGGAAACAATACTCAGAATTTTTTATTCCAAATTTTCCAGGGCAAGCGATACATAGTATATGCAGCATTCTTCCACACTCGGATGAGGAAGTCGGCAGTGCATGACATAGGGAGTCACATGGTCGGAGTGATGAGCGCTGGGAAATGTAGTAAGGAAAAGCCATGGTCGCACAATAATCATTTTTTGTTTTTCCACTTTCAATACATTATTCAATAAATAACATGAGATATGAAATGCTTTATTATAAAACAAGCTTTATGTTAATGACTTTGCCCAACTGTATCGGTGGTTGTGATCGTGGTTTAAATGTGTTTAATGTAGCCTACGCTATGATATATACTGTATATGTTAAACAATGAATTCAACTTACAGTGGATTTGTTGGAATATAACTGTAATGTATCCCTATAGTAAACTGTGGACTACCTGTACACTAGTCTATGCAAATACCTGTAAAGCAAATTAATACCAAGACTGTGTTTGTGCTTGTATGTGCATGTGTGTGCTTTTGCTGGTCCCCACAAGGAAAACAGCTTGTTTTAGAAAAAAAATAGGACGTAAGCTAGAACTAGGTGTAGGTGTAGCATTATTAGGTACAGTAATATTACGTCAATGGAAGGTCCTCACAATGACAGAAAGACAAATGTGTGTGTGTGTGTGTGTGTGTGTGTGTGTGTGTGTGTGTGTGTGTGTGTGTGTGTGCGCGCGTTTAATTGCCTGCTCTGCTGCGATAATGCTGAAGCCTGTTATCACCTCCATCTTGCCTGAGGACTCAGTGGACAAACACACACAGCTCTGCATATCTCTGGCTCACACATTCCTCTCACAGCACGAGGGAACGAGGGCAGCTGTGACAACCAGGGTTCACCTCAAACCTCTGACACTGTGTGTGTGTGTGTGTGTGTGTGTGTGTGTGTGTATGCATCTCTAGCACATTCATAGGCTGTTGTCAGATCTTCCACTTACTCATGGATGCTCTTAAATTGTCTTGTGTACAAGTTTGGGCACCATTGCTCATATTTTGTTATATATTGTTTTTCCCTAAATGAAAAGTTGGTTAACCCAACTTCTGCAAGGTACACAGAAAAATATGACACATTTTTGCAGTTGTTAAGGTACCTTTACTCTTAATTTTTCTGAATTATATATGTTAAAAAGAAAGAAACTTAATTTGGACCATGCAAGAGCTTGGGCACCTGTCCAGATGGTCCACTGATATTTTTTTTCTAAAGTTTCAGAACTTAACTGACTTGTTTGGTCTCAACCCAAAGTCAGGTGTAGACAAATCAAGTCTTGTGTGGTGTTGTGCTCATACTCGATATGCAGCTGACTGAAGACCTCAAAATAAAGATAATGAGTCTCACAAAGCAGGAGAAGGCTATAAAAAGATATTTCTACCATCCAATACATCATTAAAAAATTGTATCACTGCACTGTATGGACAAAAGTATCGGGACACCTTTCACACACGATACCTTTGGGAACTTTTATGACATCCCATTCTAAACTTATAGTCATTCATTTGGAGTTGGTCCCCCTTTGCAGCTATAACAGCTTCCACTCTTCTGGAAAGGCTTTCTATAAGATTTTGGACTGTGTCTGTGGCAAATCCATCCAGTAAAGCATTTGTGAGGTCAGACACTGATGTAGGATGACAGGACCTGGCTCTCAATCTCTGTTCTAGTTCATCCCAAAGGTGTTGGTTGGGGTTGTGGTCAGAGCTCTGTGTGGGCCAGTCAAGGTCTTCTACACCAAACTCACCCAATCATGCCTTTATGGATCTTGCTTTGTGCACTGGGGAACAGTGATGCTAGAACAGAAACTGGTCCTTCCCCAAACTGTTCCCACAAAGTTGGAAGCATACAATTGTCCAAAATGTCTTAGTATGCTGAAGAATTAAGATTTCCCTTCACTGACTGGAACTAAGGGGTCTAGGACAACCAGTGGAAAAACAATCCCATAGTATTATCCCTCCTCTGCCAAACTTTACACTTGGCACAGTGCAGTCAGGCAGGTAACACTCTCTTGGTATTCGCCAAACCAAGACTGGACCATCAGACTTCCAGATCCAGAAACATGATTCGTCACTCCACAGAACATGTTAATACTGCTCCAGAGTCCAGCGGCGCTGTGCTTTACACCATTCCATCAGACTATGCATTATGTTTGGTGATGTAAGGCTTGCATGTAGCTGCAATGCCACGAAGCACAGTTTTTGTGCTGATGTTAATGCCAGAGGTTTGGAACTCAGTTATTGAGTCAGCAGAGCGTTGGAGCTTTTATGCACTATACATTTACGTGGTCTGTCACTTTGAAGCTGAGTTGCTGTGGTTCCTAAATGCTTCCACTCACAGTTGATTGTGGAATATATAGGAAGGGAGAAATTCACGAACTGACTTGGTGGCATCCTATTAAAGTGCCACACTCAAATTCAGTGAGCTCTTTAGAACAGTCCATTCTTTCACACATGCTTGTAAAGGCAGACTGCATGGCTAGATTATTAATTTGATCAAGAATCTCTATTCTGAGTGTGTCCAAATACTTTTATACATATAGTTTATCTAGATAGAAATGGTTGTAGACAAAGATTAGTAGACAAAAACACCAAATGTTTCAAGCAAACCAGCGATGACCAAAGCCCAGTTTCTGAAAAATCGACTTAAAGGTCATGTTAGCTGTGAGAATGTGATGCTCGCTCTACCATGAAATAAAGATTTTTGTGCTGCGATGCTGTTAGAAAACTCTGCCCAGATTGTTATTGTGCACAGAAACACATTTACTGACGAAGGATTAGAGGACGATTGATAAACTCTTACTGTGTACCAACAAGTGGAGATAGGTGTGTCTAAAGAGTGAACAGTGCTGCTGTAGTTCCAGCTAGGGCTGCACCGAATATTTGGCAACCGAAATTGGTGAAATAAGTGAAAAGACTCAGTAATATCTACTGAACAATAAGGTCTATGATGATGCGATCGAATCGCAACCAGCGTGGCCCGAGGCGCTCTTTGGAAATGCAGCAAACATGTCGGCTGTATGGAAGCAACATTGTACAGCGTTTTGTTTGTATTTGTTAAACGACTTAATGTAAATATTCAGTTGTGCCTTCTTTTTAAAGAAATCAGTGCACCATCCTGGCATTGCTTTTACCGAGTGTTCATCGGATCTCAAAACCTATTGAGTGCCCTTGCTGCCTACTTTCTATGTAGGGCACTCTCTATGAGAGCTTTCTAACCAACAAGGAACCCTAAGATTGGTTAATGAGACAGTGTACCTGGTTACTGATTGTGTCACGCCATCTAGCACTAACGCTAGCAAAGTTTTACAGGTCTGGATTCTAGTCTTTACCATGAATATTTCCTTAACGTTTCTTTTTGGAGGAACATCGTAACACACAAATTTGGACCAGTTGAATTCAAGCATTTTATTTCATTAAGTCTTCCACATATTCATTCAGCTTTGTGGTCCAACTTTCCTCACCCTGCTTTGACAAAAAGGAGCATACAGCTTTTCTTGTCCCATGTTTATTCATGCCTAATCTGGAGCAATAAAGTAAAAAGAGAAATGAAACAGACAAAAGTTAATAAGTTTGTGCTCAATTAAACTGCGAAACCTGTAAAAAAAAAAATGTGTTTGATATTCGGCTTTCAGCCAAATGTTTCATTTTGTTCAGTTTCGTTTTCGGCCAAAAATTTTCATTTCGGTGCATCCCCAGTTCCAGTACATACCATTGCTGGACATGGTATGGGGTAAGAGTGTCCCGCCAAACTGCACCTAGCCCTCAAGTTACAAGGTAGGCCTAGCTTCTTGCCAATTGAGGACTGAATATTAGTCTGAATTATTAGACTGAATATTAGTCTCAGTGAGTATTTCTGGCCGAGTAGCTAAGAGCAGGTGGATTAGATGGGTGGCAAGATCACAGCAAACACAGGGGTTCTCAGTTCCCCCACCACACACACACACTACACACACACACAGCCAGCCCCCGTTTCTACTAATTACATGTTTTTTCAAATGCAAAGCAGTGAGAGAAAGTGAGCTGATTTCTCCTCCACTGCTTAAGGGGGGGTTAAAGAATGAAGGGAACGAAGCAAGGAGCACCTCGGTGAACAGAAGCAGGACAAGAACCAGAGAGAAAGAAAGAATGATCTGACTTTCTCCTTTTGTGAGGCCTTTGAAGTTCGAGCGTGAGGTAAGAAAGAAAGAGAGGGGTAAGGAGGAGAGCAGAGCGAGAGGTAAAAGAAGCACGGGGGAGATCGTGTTAACGAGGCGGCCTCTAAAGGCGAATTAAATGCCAGGAGAAAAGAAACACCGCTGGCCCCTTCTCCTACTTAGGCTACTTAGGGCCCTTTTCATCAAAGGTGTTTCAAAGCACGGATTCGTGGCCTTTTTTAAAGAGGCGCAACTCAGTTTCGGGGTGTTTGGGGAGATCTAGAATGAATATAGACTCACATCTACAGGCTCTGAATGGAGGGATATAGGGAGGGAGGTGGGTAAGGGACTTAGACGGTAACACAGGGGTCAGAAGTGCTCAAGGATTACAAGCTCGCTAAGCCTTTCAGGATCCCTTGTTTTCACTTGTTCGCTGTTGTTTGTTGTGCAGACGTGGGGAGGGGGGAGAAAAGTGTGTGTGTGTGGAATTAGTCAAGGAGAAAGGCAGTCCATTCACACCTCTCATCAGCCGTTTTCGAGGAAAAAAAAAGCCAGCCCTCCCGTTCGTCGTTGCTGTGAAAGCGGGCGTTAGTGGTCAGCTATTGTGCGCGCGAAAAAGGGTAAAAGGAGCCCTCTCTGGATTCCGCCGGAGGAACAAGAGGGAACATTGGCGGTTTTGAAAAACGCCCAAAAAACCTGATCCGCCTCTCACTTTGATTGGCTTCGGCATGAAAGGAGCTCTCGAATACTCACCTGTACATCGTCTTTACATCATTTGCACGTTAATCAAGAGCTCGCACTCTTCTTTGTGATTAATCAAGAGGATTTTCTCTCTTGTGCACAACACACACACACAACACACACCCACACACACACACACGCAGAGCTTTTCTAAAAATTTTTGCGATTCTCTACTTTCATTACATTTTGCAATAAAAAAAGCTGTACGTGGTGATAAAACACCTGTAAGTGTGTCCTGTGTGTTCAGCTCTCAGACGACTGCAAATGCTAACTGAGTAGGGAAAAGAGGTGCAAAATTAATGCAGTAACAGATGACAAAAAGCTGGATAGAAAATTAAAGAACACAATAACACTCAAACAAGTCTCTCGCAGCACTAATTTGGAAAACATTCTCACACAACAAAGACTGATAGATTTGACGCCACCCCCAAATAAAGCCTAGCATTCCCGGGAATAAACCGACGAGGCGAAAGTGTCATCTGTTTAACTTCACGTAGGCTTTAATTAAGAATTCCTGATGTTCTTGACACTATGTGCTTATTCAAGTGTGATCTTGATTTAACCCTTCTAGTAGCGCAGTTCCCGTCAGCACACCCCGAGGTGAGTCGTGTTAAACTCTGGAGAATGCATCTTGCAATGAATGACGTTAGAACAATCAAATTCGAGAGACTTCCTACAACTAAATATATCCTCTTTTAAAGTATTAAGAATGTGGCAAAACAGATATTCAGGAAGGGGATTGTGTATTAATGAATTTTGTCATCAGTCATCAGTGAAACAGTTGTTTGTCTTACAGCCTTTCCAATACTTGGATATGAGCGCTGATAGCTGCCCAAGCTACTCAGCCCACTCGTTCAACACGAAAGCACATGTTATCACAGATACATAGCATGACATACACTATATACACAC
Organism: Ancistrus triradiatus; assembly: GCA_025084515.1. Taxonomy (NCBI): domain Eukaryota; kingdom Metazoa; phylum Chordata; class Actinopteri; order Siluriformes; family Loricariidae; genus Ancistrus; species Ancistrus triradiatus. The sequence continues at coordinate 111,093 of JAJAGP010000838.1, read as the reverse complement.
TGCACACTTACTTTTTCAGCTTCTTTGTGCTTTTTTGTTTGAATATGTTGATTAATATTGCTGCAACTTCAGTGCGAAATTAAACTTTGCTCCACATGTCTGGCAAACCACTTCCAGCATATGTTTTCTCGGAAATGTATATTATTTTGAAGGTGGTTGTTAGACGTACTTTTTCATTAGCCACCTCAGCAGTACATCAGCCATAGTGAGTGAGGGCACGTGAGGGAAGTCACATCGGTGGAGGGTGGCTGATAATTGGTTGAATGAGATTCCTTTACAAAATCAACAAATGTGATTGGACATATTATGGTTAGACTTGTACAATAACTTGTGAAACTACTGGATTGTTCCTTTTAAATAAACGCAAGCATTTTGGGAGACGATTCTCTGCGAGTATAAATGTATTTTGTTTGACATACGGGACAAATGTACATATTTTAAAAATAAGTCGAGACACCGGGACATGGACTGACATATAGGATTGTCTCGGGAAAAATGGGATGTCTTGTCACCCTATAAATACTGTAAATGTAAATACCACAATAATACTTCTGAAAATCAGTTTGGATAAGGGCATATGGTGGTGCTTGAAAGTTTGTGAACCCTTTGTAATTTTCTAGATTTCTGCAAAAATATGACCTAAAAACCATTATCAGATTTTCAGCACCAGTCCTAAAAAGTAGATCAAGAGACCCAGTTAAACAAATTGAGACAAAATATTATACTTGGTCATTTATTTATTGAGGAAAATGATCTAATATTACATATTAGAAAAGTATGTGAACCTGTAGGATTAGCAGTTAATTTGAAGGTGTTTTCAATCACTGGGATGACAATCAGGTGTGAGTGGGCACCCCTGTTTTAATTTACAGGGATCTATCAAAGTCTGCTCTTCACAACACGTTTGTGGAAGTGTATCATGGCATGAACAAAGAAATTTCTGAGGACCTCAGAAAAAGAGTTGTTGATGCTCATCAGGCTGGATAAGGTTTACAAAACCATCTCTAAGAGTTTTGGACTCCACCAATCCACAGTCAGACGATTGTGTACAAATGGAGGAAAGTTAAGACCATTGTGTTCCCATCCCCAGCAGTGGTCGACCAACAAAGATCACTCCAAAAGAAAGCCGTGTAATAGTTGGCGAGGTCACAAAGGACCCCAGGGTAAATCTAGGTACTGAAGGCCTCTCTCACATTGGCTAATGTTAATGTTCATGAGTCCACCATCAGAAGAACACTGAACAACAATGGTGTGCATGGCAGGGTTGCAAGGAGAAAGCCACTGCTCTCCAAAAAGAACATTGCTGCTCGTCTGCAGTTTGCTAAAGATCACGTGGACAAGCCAGAAGGCTATTGGAAGAATGTTTTGTGGACGGATGAGAAAAATACTCACTAATATGTAATATTGGATCATTTTCCTCAATAAATAAATGACCAAGTATAATATTTTTGTCACATTTGTTTAACTGAGTTCTCTTTATCTACTTTTAGGACTTGATGTTGTTTTAGGTCATATTTATGCAAAAATATAGAAAATTCTAAAGGGGTCAAAAACTTTCAAGAACCGCTGTATGCTAAATACTGTAAATGCCTTTTGTAAGCTTTAATATGTTTTAAATAAATAACAATATTAAGAGATACAGCATCTTTTGGAACCCTCACGTAGAGTTCAAAGAGTTGACAATGTCATACTGATTTACTTAGCCACAATGAACAATAACTTGATGACAAATTTCTGCCAAGTGAAATGAATCCTTTAACATGCTGACATCATCACATTGCATAGAGGCAAAAATATTAGTAGAGCCACGTTCTAGGCTGCCTAATGCATGGAGAGGAAAATACATCAACTATATTTCATCAGATCAATTTAAGTTTGTGATTATAAGGGTGGGGGTGGGCTTCTCAAAGTGTGTGTGGGAGATGGAGATAGAAAAACGACAAGGATGTCAGCTAGAGAGAAAGAAAGAGATTGAGCGAGAGATAAACAGAAACGGAGGAGGTGGTTTCCAACAATAAATCAAGTTCCACGCTAATCTATTTAGCATGCTTGCACCATTATCATGTCAGTGAAACAGCTAATTAATTAACTGATTCTACAAAGAAGAGGGTTTGAATGAGCCCATTTAGGTAATTACTACCAAGAGCCGTTTGGGCGACTCATTTACCACAGCTGCACAAGCACTCTGTCCCTGTCCTGTAACATTAGCAAAATGACAAAGAATGCAGCTTATGTATGTGTTTGTGAGTGTGCTTAATGGTGGTGACAAATCTGGGCCAAAATAAAGTGCATCACATTTACCCATTCCATATTACATTTGTCATGCTTGAAGTTGTGTAAACACCACCTCTACAGCATAAATTGTACCACGTATCACAGAAAAACTCAAAATGGATGTTTTCAGACTCTAGATATTTAACAGCAGCAAATGGCCAAGGATAAACCCTTGGGGATCATATGCAGATGGACAATATGATTAAATGATACTGACATCGACATCATGACACATTTTTTAGAAAACAATTGTTAGTGATATTATTTTTACTGTTACAAGTACAGGTAGTGTCCGACTTAAGACGGGGCTACATCATTGTAAGTTGAATTTATAAAGCAAGGAGTTTAATGATCCCAAACACACCGCTCGGGGAACAAAGGAGTGGCTCCGTAAAAAGCATTTCAAGGTCCTGGAGTGGCCTAGCCAGTCTCCAGACCTCAACCCCATAGAACATTTGTGGAGGGAGTTGAAAGTTCGTGTTGCCCCAAAACATCACTGCTCTAGATGAGATCTGCATGGAGGAATGGGCCAAAATACCAGCTACAGTGTGTGCAAACCTGGTGAAGACTTACAGGAAACGTTTGACCTCTGTCATTGCCAACAAAGGTTATGTTTCAAAGTATTGAGTTGAACCAAATTTATTGACCAAATACTTATTTTCCACCATAATTCACAATTAAATTCTTTAAAAATCCTACAATGTGATTTCCTGGATTTTTTTTCTCAACTTGTCTCTCATAGTTGAAGTGTACCTATGATGAAAATTACAAACCTTTCTCATTTTACTAAGTAAGAAAACTTGCACAATCAGTGGTTGACTAAATACTTTTTTGCCCCACTGTATGTATGTATGTGTGTATGTACCGGTATGTATACCAGAAGTCCACAGCACAGGTCATTTGACTGCTGTGCCTACCTCCTAGTAGCCTACTTTACCTGCTTAAAGGTTTAAAATGTTTAAAATTATCTTGCATTGCCTGTTTTGGAAATTAATGTTTCTTCAAATTGACTCATTCCCTCTTGGTTGTGTGCAGCCAGCGAGGTATGTTTGTTTGTGTTTATATTGCATCGTTAGTGTTTATATTTTGTAATTACGATCCGATTGTGTTTTCAGCATCTCTGCTGCATTTCTGTATTGTTTGCATGCAGTTTTCTTGTGAAAATGCCCTTTATATTTACATGACAGTAGCATAAAAAGACTGCCACTATGGTAATGTCCGGTCGATGGCCATTTTGACACATACCTGCATTGTGAACCATTTTGAGTATGATCCTCAAATATAGTGATCAACCACCTAAGTAACTATAAATTTAAACTTAAAGGGGCCCAGAATACACCCTTGAGGACACACCCAGTATACATTTAATTGGCACTCTAGGCATTTCTAGGCAGGTTTAGCACAATACAAATCTTTAAAAAGGAAACTTGTTTCAGCAACAAAGAAAACCAGGTACTTTAAACAAAATGCTAATCTTTTTGGTGCGGCAGTCATCTTTGATCAACTTACCTTTATCCCCCTAAACAGCCTATGTTCACACACAAAAGTGTGCATAATCACTCATTCAACATGGGCCCAAATAAAAGCTTCTAGTGCTAAGTCCACGAAGCCGATCACAATACGCACAGCCTAATCAAAGCTGCGGTGTTAGAACAGGAATAACTCCGCGTGACAGCTAGTGTGGGAAACTATGTGGATAATGATTTAAAGAGAACAACTCAGCTGACAAAAGGGCAGATGAAGATCATTCCCCCAAGTCTGATGCTGCGGTCAGTGTTTTAAATCACCTTTGGCTTTAGAGAGAAGAGAAGATGGCTGGGTGAAAGCTCCGTCAGCTTGGGACTTCATCACTATGACTCAGTCCTTTCTTTCTTTTTTTCCCTGACTGTGTTTGTCATTAGCCCCTGCAACCTCCTGTTTGTTTGCCCTGGACTTAGGGATGTTTGTCCTGAAAGAGGAAAGCCGCACTGCGAAGAGAGATTAATAGACAGACACTGAAATGTGGAGCTGGGAGGTAAAGGAGAGAAGCTGAGGTGCTAGGATCTGGGAGGCTTTGATTCAGGTTCAGCGATCAAGACATAGATATGTGCTGTTGCATTTGCAGGCAAAGTACGAGCAAAGAGCATGGTGGATAATGATAGATTATGATGGGTGAAAGACAAACGATGAACATAACACAAGCTTGCATCCCTTTACCACAGGAGTAGGTGAAGCCAAGGAGTATGGCATGATTAATAGGGTAATGACAGAATGATACTAAGTATGTGATATATGTACAGTGCTGTGCAAAAGTCTTAGGCCACCAATAGATTTGCTTTGATTCAGTACTTCAAAATAATACTTCAAAACACTCTATTCCACTGATCTTCATTGTAATCTTTATCTTCTTATCTTAGCCTTTTCACCCTGTTCCACCTCCCAAAAAATTGGTTTCTTGGAAGCTACTTTTCCAAAAAGACCGTTCCTAATCAAGCTTTTTTGGGTTGTAGAAGGGTCAACTTGGCATCCCGATGAAGCTTCCAGATGCTGCTATTGCTCAAGTGTAAGAGGAGGTCACACTAACTACCCACCACTGTAGCCCATAGAAACTGTTTTATCTCATTTATTGTTGTGATTTTACATACATTGCATACAATTTTCCTGTATTTTCTGTTCATATTCTATTAAAGAGACTGACAAATAATTATATATGGTCATTATACACTTGCTAAAACAATTTTAGATCTATCTAATGGTGGCCTATGACTTTTAGGCAGTACTGTATATGTACCTGTGGACAGGATTAGGTCAGAGGGCTGGGATAGTCCAATGTGTTTGCCATTAATGAGAAACTGATTTTTCTTCTGTTGTTAACCAACAATCCATTCAAACTGAATACGTAAGGCCTTTCTCTATATGCCTAAATAAAATCTGCACTCCAATTGGCTAACAGAGGAAGAAACAATGTTCTGCTCTTCTCATTCAGTATCCAATCAATGCACATGTTTTATTTTGACTAGTCTGACTTTAAGATTGCAAATGTGCATTTTTTCCCCCTCGCTTCACTTTGCCATGTCCACAGAAACTGTACTATAATATAATAATAATTAATAATAATTTTGGGTGTATATTATTTATTTTTATATTTGACAAAATATACAATGAAATATGATATAATGTATTAATATACATAATGTATAATGAATGACATTGAATATAAAATGAATTATAGACTAACTGAATTTTTTCCATTCTCTTCTTTTTGTATGATGAAAAAAATCTGGTCTAAATCTCATTTCAGTCTTGGCCACTTCCAGTGTTGGTCTTGACTTGGACTCGACTACTAAACATTTTGCTCTTAACTTGGACTCAATGTGTCCCGGTCTTTGTGACTCAGACTTGGTCTTGACTACAATGCTTACTCTTACTCATACTCTAAAATGTCAGATTGATGCAGCCAACAAAGGATAAATGCAGGAATGACAATGCAGTGTGCAATTTCATAGTGTATCTACAATAGCAACCTTAAAGAGGGGGGAGTCCAGGGGAAGCATATGTGATGCTGGGTTATCAAAAAACAGCTTTTCTGGAGATACCTTTGTGGCCTGGAAGACATCCAAATTTGTCCAGTGTGTCTAGTGTTGGGGAGAGAGGTTATAAGGGACGAGTTTCTTGGTGTATTCCCTGAAAGTCACTGAGGTTTTCTGCCAGAGGGCCAGAGGTCCAATGGCTAAATTGAAGAGAAAGGGTGAAAGTGGGCAGACATGTTGACATGTTCCACACTCTAAGGCGCTTGTACTCTGTTGGTATATATGAAGGTGGTTGGGGTGGTATACAAGAGGTGAACCCAGTAGATAACTCTGGAGGGTGGCCCAAACTCAAGGATAAAGAATACGTAGTGCCACTTGACCCTGTCAAAAGGCTATCTTGGCATCCAGGGACACAATAATCTCAGGGGACTGGGTTGGATGGGAGTTATATTTTCAACAATCTTCCATTATTAAAGAACAAGTGCTGACCTTGCATAAATCCAGTCTGGTCTTGGTTGATTACATCAGCTATGGCCTGCTGTAGAGCATGATTTTGGACAGGATTTTATAGTTGACATGAAACAATGATACTGTGCTCTAGATACTCCTTGTTTTTTTTGTGTGTGTGTGTATTTTTTAGAAGAATGGAGTTCAAGGCCCCTGTTAGTGATTTGAAATGCTTACCCACAGATAGAAAGTCATGATAGACCCTGGCTATATTTTGAGCTAACAGGAGGGAGAATTCTTTATTACTTATTCAGCTGTAAAGCCATCTGGCCCAGGTGATTTACCACATTGCGATGCCTTTATCGCCTCTTGTACTTCCAAGGCAGAGATCGGAGCTCCCATTTCCTCTGCCGTGGCTGTCCCGACTTGGGGGTAGCATAAATTATTAAGTAGGGTGGCATAATTTGAGTTGCTGATGGTTGGCAAGGTAGAGAAGTAATTAAAGAATAAAATAATTAAATTTGACGTGGGAACAGGTCTTGTCTGCTGGGCCAGGAACTTCCCAGCCTTGCTTCCTTGCTAGAAAAAGAATAACTTAGATTGCGTCAGTTGTAATTCATTTTGCACATCATAAGTAATTCGTTTTCTGAGTGAAGGATGTGGGGGTTGCATGAAGGTTGCTGGAGGCATATAAAGTCCAAGAGAATGAATTCCAGTAAGTCTCACTCTCTCCACCTTTCGGGTAAGCGAAACAGAGGAAATAATGTGGTCATGGATGAAGGCCTCCCAAACGGCACTTGTGGATACGACTGGGGTATCATTAAGAGAGAAGTAGGAGTCAGCTTAGGAGATAATGTGTTGTTTGAAATCACTGTCTGACACCATTTGAGAAACAAATTTCCACGATTTAGCTGGATGGCCTTTAAAAAGAGGGTGAATGTCAATCGAGGTAGGATCATGGTCAGAGGTCAATGATGGGGTGATAAATGCAGGCACTGATGTATTGAAGGAGCTTATTATCTAGTAGGATAAAGTCTATCCTGGAAAAAATATTTTGCACACCAGAGAAAATGGAAAAGGCCCATCTTTGAGGGTTTGTGGCCTTCCAGGGATCAGAAAGTCCAAGATGGACCATATAATTATGGAGCAGGACTTAAGTCAATAATGGGGTGATTGTCATCTAAGTGGGATGCTCGAATGAAATGATTAAGAAAGCCCTGTTCTTCCCAGGTAGGGGAGTACACACTAGCCAGAACAACTGGCAAATTGTGCATTGACCATCACAATGCAACCATTAGACATGGCATCACACTGACAGTGAAGTGGCTCAACTTAGAATGTCACACACCTCACTTGGCCAGTGCTGGGCCTCTGTCCATTGTTGTGTTTTGCAGAGCTCAAAATGTTCCTTGCCTCTTCTACATTACTTATCCAGAGCGACTTACAATTGATACAATCTTACAATCTAATCAATTGTGGGTTAAGAGTCTTGCTCAAAGACCCAACAGTGACAGCTTGGCAGATGTAGAATTTGAACCCTGGACCTTCTGGTTCATAGGTCCAGTACCTTAACCACTAGGCCACCAGTCTTCTACAGAGTAGACTATTTTCTTAGTTCCATCCTGAGTGTAAATAAAAAGCTAAGTGAGGAATAGTAGTGTTGGTTTAAGGCCTGGCTCTAACAGCTGTTTAAGCACCTCATGGTACTTAGTGCTTTGCTCAAGGATGTCTGGAGCATAGCCCTCGTAAATGAAGATTGGATTATGCCACAATTGAAGTTTACCTCTCCTAGCACTGCCTCCCGGATGTTTTTTTCCCATTACTTGGAAGTAATGGAGGCTAACTATTACAGCAGGTGGTTTATCTCTGGTTGTATCTCTGGTTAAAGCCTAGCGAAGAGAGCTTGATGAGCCTAGACTATGTCGGGAGGAGAAAGGAGGGTTATTGCCTCAGACCTCAGACAGGAGTTTAGAAAAGAAAGACACCAACTATTGTGATATTGTTCTGTTGGCTATGGAACTCCAGACCTGAAGATTTTAACATGTAATGTTTCCTCCATTATCCACACTCATTCAACCATGGAGTTAAACTTGGCTTCCAATCAACGTGGATCACCAGCTTAGATTAGAGTTGGTCAAATCTGGTTCCATTGCTGCACAATGGTGTTGCAGTGCTCCTCCAGGAGACTGGCTAACATAGCAATGCTAACATGGCCGCTGGGAACCTCCTGCAGTTTGGATTTAGAGCTAGAGTCTTTTTTGCTTTGTTTAGAAGCTTTAGCAGCCATCATAAAATGGGGAAAGGAATGATCAATTACAAAATGGTCACTTTCAAAACTGTTGAACAAATAATTAACATGGTTATGCACATAACCCAAAGCTATGAGCAATCAATCAGTGTCAGTGCAGAAACAGATGTTGTCAGCCTTTTATAAAGACGTTTGTTAGATGTTCTTTATGGTAATGAAAGGTAGCCATTTTTGTACCTGGTGACAGCAAACTCCATCCTTTCAGTCTTCTGCTTTAGCTTTTGGCAAATCTAAGGTTAGGGTTAGGTGTAGGTCAAGAATTAATTTGATAGTAATATCATGTAAATAGTGATATTATGTCTTTCTTTGAGAAACATTGTTTTTAAACATTTCAATAATTTTCTCACACATTTGCTTATAAACCAGAGATCATCTGCCCACCTTTGCTCCTCAAAGACTCAGCCTTTTCTGGGTGCTGCTTTTGTATCAAATCATGATTATAATCTCTTGTTGACATCACCTGTTTGAAATGACATCATAAATTTCATTTTTTTTTACCTCATTACTAACCATAAATGACCATGTCCCAACTTTTTTTGGACGGTGTTGCAGGCCTGAAATGCAAGAATGGATATTTATTAACAAGCACTGCATTTTGTTTCATATTTGCATTTTCAATACCGTCCCAACTTTTTCTGATTTGGGGTTGTATCTGTAGCTGTAATGTGATTACAAGACTTTAAACTGTAATGCGTTACTTTGTACCACGTTGTACCCGCCCCCACCACACACACACACCCAACACTGAATATGACATAGCCGTTGGAAAAGATTTTACAAGTTTCATGTCTTTCTCGAAATGACTGGAAGGTGTGAATAGACATGTTAGATAAAAAAGGAGGTTTCTATCAGTCCTGCTAAAATCCCATTCATCAATTGTTCACCTTCACAAGAGCGTTTATGAAAGGCAGAGAGCCAGGTGTCCCAGAGACACATTTATGGCGCTGAACTAAAAAACCAAATCACTGATTCATCGCTTCTCTCTCTCTCTCTCTCTCTCTCTCTCACTCTCTCGCTCTCTCGCTCTCTCGCTCTCTCGCTCTCTCTCTGTGTAGAGTTTTATTGACAAGAGGTGCTGTGAGGCTCTGGAAATGCTAGAAAAATGAAGCCTGGCCAATTCTTTCTCGCTCTCTCCTCATCTCCTCATTCTGAATGCTGAGTTTTGTGGACAAGAAGTGCCATGTGTCTCTGGTGATGCTCTAAAAATGAAGTCGATCCTGTTCTCTTTCTCTCTTTCCCCTGCTTTCTGGTCCCCCCTCCTCACACTCCCTCCATTGCACCTCCTTCATCTCTCTCCGGTCGTTCCTCTTTCTCTGCTATCAGCCCCCCTGTAAAACATTCCCACCCTCCCTCTTTCTCGCTTGCTTGCTTGTGAGATTTGCCTAACAAAGGGCGCCTCTGCCCAAGGTCAGATAAGGAACCGGGGCGCAAGAAGCCACAGCCGCCGCTCCTTTCATTCGTCTTCGCCCCTCAGTTTCTCCAAATTATCTCTACTGCACATAATAATCATTACCAAGGACGGGAGAGAGGAGGTGTGTGTGTGTGTGTGTGTGTGTGTGTGTGTGTGTGTGTGTGTGTGTCAGAGAGAGAGAGAGAGAGAGAGAGAATGGGAGGAACTAGGAAAGTGTATCCTTGATCATATGGATGTCATGAAGTACGACTATATTCCATAAAATAAAAAGCTCTGGTTTTATTCATTGCGTTACATACTGCTGAGTATCTGTGTGTTTCTCTGTATACTTCGTCCACTTGACTCTGTTCTCTGAGGACCATCAGAGATCAGGTACTACTTGGGTGGAGGATCATTCTCAGCACTGCAGTGACACTGATGTGGTGGTGGTGGTGGTGTGTTAGTATGTGTTGTGCTGATACGAGTGGATCAGACACAGCAGTGTTGCTGGAGTTTAAACACCTCAGTGTCACTTCTATACTGAAAATGGTCCACCAGCCGAAAATATCCAGCCACCTCTAGGTAACGACCTGTTATCACTGATGAAGGATTTGAGGATGACTAACACAAACTGCAGCAACAGATGAGCTGCTGTCTCTGACTTTACATCTACAAGGTGGAGCAATAAGTGGAATGTCTCTAATAAAGTGGACAATTCCACATCAGTGTCACTGCAATGCTGAGCTTGAACCCCGACCCAAATACTACCTGATCTGTGGTGGTCATGTGGGGGTCCTGACCATTTGAGAACAAAGTAAAGGGGACTAACAAAGTGTGTAGAGAAACAGATGGACTACTACAAAGTGCAGTCATCACGAACACGTAAATAATGAATAAGCTGGACATAAACTGAAACATATATAATGGCCTAAGACTTTTGAACAGTAATGTATACACTTACAGCCCACTTCCTCAGCTGCACCTGTTCAACTGCTCGTTAACACAAATATCTAATCAGCCAATTATTTATCAATATAGCAGCTTAACATTGTCTACAGGTATTGAATATTCTTATCAAGAATATCGCCTAGTTGATTTTAAAGTGGAAGGAGGGACACTTTCAGCTTTACTGTATCTACTGCTTTGTGCCATTTGACTATGCATACACAGGAGTCACTTGCCTCGGAACCACCAATCTCACCTCTAAGACATCCTTCAATCCTAAACCTCATGATCTTTGACCTCACAACCTCAGTGGTGTTATCAGGAAGTTGGCTAAGCCCGCTTAATCCTCAGCCTTCTGTCTGCACCCCTACCACAGGAAAGGCACTATCGCTCAGGGTGAGGCGCTCTGTGCTGGACAGATACTCGCAATGTGTTTGTGTGTTGTGGGTCGAGATTCCTATCTCGGTAGCTGCATTGTCGGCTTCAGACGATGACAGGTTAACCTGTTTTACTCCTACACACAGGTCCCTGATTGCCTTTATAATTTCACTTCCTTATCTGGAGAGTCAAGATGTCCAGTTCAAGTCAAAAGACCTTTTTTTAAAATGACTTTTTTTCCCACTAACATACATTCGAAAAGCTGTTCATATTGACTGAAAACAGCAGTAATACTAACACAGGGCGCGTAGTCAGTCTACTGACTGAGTGCAATTAGCACTTTAAATTAGTAGCATGTTTAGCATTCTAATTAAATACGTAACTTAAATATTGAAAAAAATAAACCAGTGGTTTGTAAGGTGGATGTTATATTTATTTCTCAATTAGCAAAACGCTTGGCTGTCACTGTCATTTACTTTATTGCCGTGCACGAGGATGATTGGGCTATAAATATCTGCTACGGGATTCGTAGAGTTGGTACAGTGCAGATTGCATTTGAACGTACCAAAAGCATTAGTGGAATGAAGTGGGCTGAATGTGCAGGTGTAAACAAGCGTATAGAATACAGAGGTCTAATACAAGCAGTGGGGAAAATCCCAGTGGCAAAAAAATGCTATCTGCTCAAACGAATCTTCATTTCCACCTGTATGTTAAAGGTGTTGTGGTCATCCGAACCTCAGGAGGCCTTTCAGTGAGGAACTGCATGCAAGTGTAGTTCAAGCTGGAAGGTTCTATGATGTTCTGGGGGTTTTGAAGAGGACTGGGTTCGGCCATAATCCCTCATATAATGATCCCTCTTCAAAAAATTGTGCACTTACTTCCTTGAACGTAACTTACTATGAGGTGGACTCTCCAATCTACAGGCTCTTGGCATGATCATTAACTGAAAAGTCATATATTATATAGATATATATTATATATATATATTATATATAATATGATATATATTCATACACAGTGCCTGCAAAAGTATTTCGGGGCCCCCTTGAACTTTTTCATCAAAAAAAACCTTTTGCCACATTTTCATGCTTTAAACATAAGATAATGAAATTGTAATTGTTTTTGTGAAGAATCAACAACAGTGGGACACACTCGTGAACCGAACAAAAATTTATTGGATATTTTAAACTTTTTTTTTAGAAATAAAAAAACTGAAAAGTGGGCGTTGCCAAATTAGTCCGGCCCCCTTTGCGTTAATACTTTGTAGCGCCGTCTTTTGCTTCGATACCAGCTGCAGTCCGCTTGGGGGGTTTTCTCCTATCAGTTTTTTTCACATCGAGAGAATGAACTTTTTGCCCATTCTTCCCCTTTCCAAAACAGCTCGAGCTCAGTGAGGTTGGATGGAGAGCGTTTGTGTGAACCGCAGTTTTCAGCTTCTTTCCACAGATTCTCGATTGGATTCGGTCTGCACTTTGAACTGGCCATTCTAAACACCTGGATACGACGTTTATTTGTGAACCACCCCATAGTAAGATTTTGCCTTTATGGGGTTTTGGATCATTGTCTTGTTTGGAAGATAATCTCCGTCCCATTCTCAGGTCCCCTTTTGCAGACCTCCCAACAGTTTTCATTACAGAATGTCTGTAATTTTGGCTCCGTCAATCTTCCCATCAATTTTAACCATCCTTTCCCCTGGTCCCGCTTGAAGAAAAGCAAACACCAAGCCATGATGGCTGCCACCAACATGTTTGGACAAGTGGGGATGGTGCGTTCAGGGTGAGAGCTTTGTTGCTTTACAAGAGACCAAAACATAACTTTTTTGCATTGTGCCAAAAAGCTCATCTGACCAGATATAGCAACTTCTTCCCACATGTTTTGGTGTGTCTCCGTGGCTTGTGGCAATTCTTTTTTATGGATAATCTTTGAGGAAATGGCTGTCCTTCTGCCACTCTTTCCATAAAGGCCAGATTTGTGCAGTGTACGACTGATTGTTGTCCTATGGACAGAGTCTCCCACCTCAGCTGTAGATCTCTGCAGTTCATCCAGAGTGATCATGGGCCTCTTGGCTGCATCTCTGATCAGTCTTCTCCTTGTTTGAGCTGAAAGTTTAGAGGGACGGCTGGGTCTTGGTAGATTTGCAGTGGTCTGATACTTCTTCCATTTCAATATGATTGCTTGCACAGTGCTCCTTGAGATGTTTAAAGCTTGGGAAATCTTTTTGTATCCAAAAATCCGGCTTTAAACTTCTCCACAACAGTATCTCGGACCTGCCTGGTGTGTTCCTTGGTCTTCAGGATGCTCTCTGCGCTTTAACAGAACTTCAGCCTGTATTCTGGAGCATTCAATTCCTGTTTTGCTTTCAGTTTCCTTTTGGTTGGCTCTTATAAATGGACCTTTTTAGGACCCATGGAGACTTATTTGCACTGAGAATTCAGTACTGTAGATGGAAAAATAAAGCAAAACATGGTAAACACAGCGTAGATCTTCTCTGAGTGAGAGCTATCGTGAATCTGAATCACTGATTCAATGTGTAAGGAATCGTGAATTGAGTTTCGGCTGAAATGAGTTGTGTGGTTTGACTCATACAAGTTTAAGCAAGTGCGCAGAGTACCAAGCAAATGAAAAAGACCAAGATGAATTTTTCTAGTCAAAGAATTCAAGAACCAAATTCGAGTTGAGAACCAAGGTACCACTGTATGATATTTAGCAGACTCTCTTATCCTGGGTTGTGGAAGTGCTAAATATTTTTAAAATTTTGGAAAAATTGGTTCAATTGATCCACTTATAATTTAGAAGATCTCCGAAGGTGGTGAGTTCAAATCCTGGCTCTGCCAACCTGTTTGTGTTAGTATCCTGAGCATCCTCAGCTCAACTGTAAGTTGCTCTGGATTAGGGCGTCTGTTGAAGTCAGCAAATGCAAGTTGTTCTGAAATTAAATTGTTAAGTGTACATTAAATATAGCAACCCCCACCCCCCAAAACATCAGATTAAAGTTGTACAGTTTCCTGCAGAGGTTGTGTTAACTTGTGTAAACCAACATGTAAATTGAACCAGGCTAATTTAATTAACGCCTTAGCATTTAGTGGAAACCTAGTATCATGAATTGAATGCACCTTAAATTTTAATTGAAAAACAAAGACAGAAACCACCGTTTTGTCATTTTAGCCTGCCTGCGTGAGCATGTGTGAGACAATCTGAACCTTCGAATTTCCCATTTGCTCGAACTGATTAAAAAAAACACGTGTTTGTTTAATATGCATTAAAACAGCCTGCGGTCCCCTGGAACACGCAGATAAACTGGACATATCTCTGAGTGTTATGATAAGAGAGAGGGAGAGCGAGGCAGAGCGAGTGTGTGTTGAATATCTCTGAATTTTAAACGGATAAAACAACAGTGAGACGGCAGCATGCAAAAACATGAGAGATGGAGGAGCGAGAGGGAGGGAGGAACGGGGTCTCCACTCTCTCTCCTGGGGGAATGGTGGAGCAGCACAATGCAAACATGTCGGAGTGAATGGACGGATGGGAAGAGGACAGCTGTTTGAGATGACAGCGATGGCTGTTTGTGCTCAATCTGCCTGCCTCCCTGCCATCCTATTCACACACAAAACACGCACACACTTATTGAATCGGGAACATACATGTGCACAATTGCATGCAAACACGCACACCTTGACATCGCTAGATCAATCCATTGTGTGCACTCAACACACGATGTACATGTTGTTTGCCACTGTGGTGTTCATCTGCAGTTACAAACTTAATGTACCAGTGGTGCAAGTGATCATGTACCCTGATCATACTGCCAGTCCATCGCAGGGCTGGGCAGGGGTCACTGTTGCAGTTTCAGTATATGATCTCCCAGTCTGATCGTTCCTCCCTCAGACATGGCCAGTCTTGCCTGCATAATACTTCAACCCGGGTCACTGTGGTGGTGGGCTAGTGAATTGTTGCATCACTTGAGCACCCAGAAACTGTACTGTATCAGTTAAAGTAATGGTTATGTTGTGTTGATTATCTTACCTTGCAAGGACCTTACAAGTATTACAAAGCTTACACAGTACAATAAAAAACAAACTGAGGCTAAGGGGTCTTGCTCAAGTGTGAAAAAGTGATAGCTTGGGAGAGCTAGGACCCTCAGCCTTTTCCATCCAGAACTAAGAGTGCATTTACATGCACCTAATAGTCTGATCATAGTTGGATTTCTGCAGTTATCTGATTAATCAAGTTGCCATGTATATAGCATACTCCCATCTAGAAATCAGATTAAGTAATCCAATAAAGAGAGCTGGATTTTACTCCAGTAGTAAGATTACATAACATGGATGTGGCTAGAAGAATCAAACATGGGTTGCCAGGTCTGATGGTCCTTTGACAAAGAGCTTTGTTTGGGCTTGTTTCTCTTGCAGGATCTGGCAACTCAGGAATTAAATGCAGCTTTGAGTCGAAAGTATATGCTTGATGAAATGAAGAATTTCATCATTTAATTATTACAGTTTGAGGTACACATCACATCCTTCTGTGAGATTATTTGCATGATGTAAAGTAGAAATGCTATTATTACCCGAGTCATGTAAACCAGGTGTTCTCCCATTATCTGTTTACCCAAATGCATGTTAACTCGTTGATTGGATTACTGATAAAATTGGATTATTGATGAATTCAGTGAGCTCTTTAGAATGACCCATTCTTTCACAAATGTTTGTAAAGGCAGATTGCATGACTATGTGCTTGATTTTTTTACCCCATGTCGCAATGGGACATTCGAAATTCAATGATTAAGAGGTGCATCCCAATACTTTTGCCCATACAGTGGGGCAAAAAAGTATGTAGTCAGCCATTGATTGTGCAAGTTCTCCTACTTAGAAAGATGAGAGAGGTCTGTAATTTTCATCATAGCTACACTTCAACTATGAGAGACAAAATGAGAAACAAATATCCAGGAAATCACACTCTAGGATTTTTAAGAATTTAATTGTAAATCATGGTGGGAAATAAGTATTTGGTCACCCACAAACAAGTAAGATTTCTGGCTCTCACAGTCCTGTAACTTCTTCTTTAAGAAGCTCTTCTGTCCTCCACTCATTACCTGTATTAATGGCACCTGTTTGACCTCGTTATCTGTATAAAAGACACCTGTCCACAGCCTCAAACAGTCAGACTCCAAACTCAACCATGGCCAAGACCAAAGAGCTGTTGAAGGACACTAGGAAGAAAATTGTAGACCTGCACTAGGCTGGGAAGAGTGAATCTACAATAGGCAAGCAGGTTGGTGTGAATGAATCAACTGTGGGAGCAATTGTAGGAAAATGGAAGACATACAACACCACTGATAATCTCCTTTGATCTGGGGCCCCACGCAAGATCTCATCCCGTGGAGTTAAAATGATCATGAGAACAATGAGCAAAAATCCCAGGACCTGATGAATGACCTGCAGAGAGTTGGGACCAAAGTAACAAAGGCTACCATCAGTAACACGAGAGGGACTCGGATCCTGCAGTGCCAGGCGTGTCTCCCTGCTTGCGCCAGTACATGTCCAGGCCTGTCTGAAGTTTGCCAGAGAGCATATGGATGATCTAGAAGAGGATTGGGAGAATATCATGTGGTCAGATGAAACCAAAATAGAACTTTTTGGGAAAAACTCAACTGGAGGAAGAAGAATGCTGAGTCGCATCCCAAGAACACCATACCTACTGTGAAGCATGGGGGTGGAAGCATCATGCTTTGGGGCTGTTTTTCTGCAGAGGGGACAGG
>JAJAGP010000838.1:0-93987 GCA_025084515.1 Ancistrus triradiatus | reverse complement strand
TGTATCGACCTACTGTCAAGCTTCCCTTAGGAGCTGAATTATTCATGTGCTTCTCACACACACACACATCTGTATTACTAAATTTGAGGTCCTTCCATGAATCATGTATTATTGTACCTAGTTATTGCTTCACAAAGCCCCTACACCTAACGTCAACTTTACTACTCTAAAGCAAAACCTTTTGCTGTTGTACTTACTCATATTACATAGCTTGTTAATAGTAGTTAAAAGTGGGGAAATCAAATGTAAATCATTTAAATTTTACATACTTTGCTAATCAAAGCTTGTTAATTAGGATTGACTTGCTTTTAAATAAGCCAGTTAGCACTGAAATAGCATCTGATAATACAGTTCGTTATACAAGCATAGTTCATTAATAGTAGTTAATATGGGTAAATATACCTAAATCATTTAAAGTTAAAACATACTTTGCTAAAGCTTTCTTATTAGGGTTAGCTTGATATTAAATAAGCCAATTTGCACGGAGTAACCATCTTTAATAGACTATGTTACCTAATCCAACAAAGCTCATTGGTAGTAATTAAAGTCTGGAAATAAACCTTTAATCATTTAAAGTTAACAAACACTTTGCTAGCTTGCTAACTATGGTTACCTTGCTATTAAATAAGCCAGTCAGCACTGAATTAGCATCTGTTAATATAGTGTATTACCTAAACAAACAAACATAGCTCGTTAGTAGTCATTAAAGTGTGGAAATAAGCTTTTAATCATTTTAATCAAAGTTAACTATACCAACAAACATAGCTCGTTAGTAGTAGTTAAAGTGAAGGGAAAAAACTTAAAAGAGTGTAAAGCAAACACATGGACCATACATTATTGCAGCTAATTATTGCTAAACAAAGCCCCCACACCTAACATTATCTTTAATAATCTATAGCAAATTATTTCGCCCTTGTATTTACTCATTGCCATCAGGCTAAGATTAAACACTGAATAATTTAAAATGGGAAAACAAACCTTAAATAATTTACTGTACAGTAGGTTACCTAAACAAACGAATAATGTCCTAATTAAAGCTTGCTTACTAGGGTTAGCTTGCTATTAAATAAGCCAGTTAGCACAGAATATACATCTGATAATGCAGCATGTTACGTAAACATATTACCTAAACAAACATAACTTGGTAGTAGTTAATAGTCATTGTTTTATTTAGTAGTAGTAGTAGTAGCAGTTTTAACAGATGCTAATTCAGTGCTAACTGACATATTCATAGCAAGCCAACCCTAGTGTTGGCCACCCTTAGCAAAGTGTTTGTTAAATTGTAATGATTTAAGGTTTTGTCCCCCCCTTTAACTACTACTAACAAGCTATGTTTGTTTGGGTAACATAATGTATTAGCAGATGCTTAATCAGTGCTAACTGGCTTATTTAATAGTATGCTAATCCTTGTTAGCAACCTTTAGCAAAATATGTTAAGTTAAATGATTCAAGGTTTATTTCTACTACCAAATAAACCTTAAATCATTTAACTTAACATATTGAGTTACATATTATAAAGTGGGGAACAAAACTTTAAATCATTACAATTTAACGAACACTTTGCTAAAGCTTGCTAACTAGGGCTAGCTTGTTAGTAAATAAGCCAGTTAGCACTGATTAAGCATCTGCTAATACAATATGTTACCTAAACAAAAATAGCTAGTTAGTAGTAGTTAAAGTGGCAAACAAAACCATTAAATCATTTCAATTTAGCATGGGTTAGCTCACTATTAAATCAGGAAGTTTGTACTGAATAAGCATCTGTTAAAACACTATGTAACATAAACAAACATAGCTTGTTAGTATTAGTTAAAGTGAAAAAATAAAACCTAAATCATTTAAAATTAACATATTTTGCTAAAGCTTGCTTCCCTTACAAGGGTAAGCTGGCTATGTAATAAGGCTGTTAGCACTGAATTATCATCTGTTAAAACAATATGTTACTTAAATAAACAAACATAGTTCATTAGTGGTAATCCTTGGAGTAATATTTATGTATCTAGCTTGATTCCCTACTAAAAATATGCCAGTGTGGTCACCAGTGTGATTAGCATTTGTTGTGTTTTGGACACTAGCATAGTAACATAGCATGGGATGCTGGGAAATAAGCACAGATGTTATTCAAATAGGGATGCTAGGAGACTGGCACAATTATCAGTGTCTCAGGGAAGGAAGCACAGGTGGGGATATATCAGGGGACATCTCTAGACCTTTATGGTTGGGAGGATGAACTTTCACCAGGTGGGCTAAGACTAAGGGCTAAGACTTCCCCCTTATGGATAGAAATTAACCTCAGATTGTCTCTTTTTGTTATTTTTAGAGTAAAGAGCTTAAAGCCCTATAGAAGATCTCATTATAATCACAAACCAAATGTTACAGCTCGTAAGAATGTTATTCAGTTACAAAGCGAAAATATTTGTTCAAGCTTAGTTGGTTCAATCAGAAAGAGCATACCTTCACTTAAGGTGAACTTATGTGTTTTGTCTTAACAAAACTGACATTTTCAAGGTAACCTGGCCACTACATTAAGTCTTGTTAGGGCAAGTAAATTACTTCAAAAAAGACATTACATAACCATTACCACACAATATTTGTTTATGTAAAAACCTTCACTCATTATCTAGCAAGGGAACATTTCTTTAGCTGTATCAGCAATAAACAACAGCAAATGACAGCTGATTTGCGATATTTATTTATTAGGCTATATCTTACCACAAGTTAATATGGTAGCCAGGCATGTTCACTTAAAAGATTGCTAAGCAGCTTATCCATATTCCACATGAACAGGTGGCATAGAAATTATAAGGTGGCCTTCGAACTCACTCAGTGCAAATAATGGCAATTCTGAGTGTGAAAAAGAAAATAATTAAGCCTGTAGGTACAAGACAGATAGTGCTGCTAGCATTTATATGAATGTGGTGTCCTTCGATTGATTGACCAGCATTTCTAAATTCATATACAGTGGTACCTTGGTTCTTGCTGTTAATTTGTTTCAGAAGGCTGTCGAGAACCGAAAACAGAGTACGGACAAATTTTTCCCATAGAGAATAATGTAAATTGAATGAATCCATTCCAGACCCGCTAGAAAATCCACACTGTATAAGCATTATATGCATTAATGGAGTTGTATTTGTACAGGTGCTCCCTGATATGTTCAGACAAATCCATCATAAGTTAAATGTATCATGAACCGAGTGTTTGGTAGAGAGGTCTATATTACATACATACATACTGTACATAATGGAGCCTATGAAAAGTAATGATAAGTAAGTTAATGTTTAAAACACTTACATTAATGTACACAAAGCTTATTTTATTATAGTGTGAAAAATCTCATGTAATTTAGTGAGTAATGGATTGAAAGTGAAAACCAAAAGCAAAACACTTACTCTATTAATGTTGACTCTGTACCTGCTAAGCTAACTGCAGCCTGTGTTCTGGAGCATTCAATTCCTGTTTTGCTTTCGGTTGGCTCTTGTAAACTAACCTTTTTTTTAGGACCCATGGAGACTTGTTTGCACTAAGAATACAGTACTGTAGATGTAAAAATAAAGAAAAATACAATAAAATTTGCGGAGATCTTTGTGAATCATGAATCGAGTTTCGGCTGAAACGAGTCATGCAGCTCGACTCATACAAGTTCAAGCAAGTGTGCCAAGTACCAAGCAAATCATGAGAACCGAGAAAAAATTTTCTAGTCAAAATTCCACGAGTTCCAAGGTGGTCGAGAACCAAGGTACCACAGTACTTTGATTTTCAGAGTTTAGATGACTTAATGAGCCAAAGTATTAGAGTTTAACCCAAAACATTTGAATGGCAGTATAATATATTTGTGTAGTTGTACAGGAGTAAGTTGTAATTTATCCCTTTCCATTTAAAAATAATTTATATATACTATTATTCTATTATTTCAACCCCTTGTTAGCTTTTTAGTGTTTTAAATGCATTTAAAAGAGTAAAAAGTTTTTGCAAAAATTCTGTTGAACAAAGTATACAAACAAAAGTACATGCTCTTATTTTGACAGTAGCCCTTATTTTCAACTTGGAGACCATCTGAGCTTTTGGGGCATCTTCCTTCAGAGTGTGGCTGTAGATGCAGGAAACAGTGTTAGTCTGGCTCATCATCACTTGGCATGGTCAGCTGTGTTTGTTAACACTTCTAGTCGTTACAGACACTGATTTTTGAAGACATATCAATGTTAATTATGTGTTGTTTGTTCAAGTTTTTTTTTTACTATTAAAGATATTGATATATCAGTGATAAGAAAAGGACTCAATGGCACCCAAAAGACCCAAATTCAGAACTCAATGGCACAATTGCAGTTAGCGCCACCATGTTCTTTAACATACCATGTGGTTTTTGTTTTTCTTTTTGCGCTTCAGCTTTATGCAGCCATGGGCTTTTCGACAATCATTTCAGTATATGGCTGGCACACAATACTATATATATATATACTCGCACATTTACATGACAGGTTTGTTGTTAGAAAAAATGGTTTCTTCTGTTGAACTGGCCTTAGCTTGTTAACAAATGTTCACCAAAAAGACCATCTGGGGTTTTTTGAATACTGTTTTCAATCCTATATAGAAATGTTGTATTACTCCATTTAACTGAGCCATCTAGAGTAACAAGCTATCAAGTGTCTAGATATTGCCTTACTTTTATTTAATATGTTAAATTGTGCATAACTCTCAACATGCCAGATGTGTAAACAAATCTGTGAAACCGCCAACCTGTAAATAAAATGTCCCTAATTATCATTATATACTATTTATTGAGGTTTTTCTATAAACTATTTATAGTAGTAAGCATCCCCTGTTGTACAAGAACTTTTTACGTATAAGTAACCAAAAGATTATTTAAAATATGGGAAAATGTGCATAGATTATATGCAAATTCTACCCGATTTTATGTAAAGGACCTGAGCATCTGCGGAATTTGGTATCCTCGTAGATTCCTGCAACCAATCCCCACAGATATACAGTGCCACCTGTATAAGCTACCCAACAGCTATCAGGCTGCCAGGTCCCCTGCTGCAAAGAAGAAGAACTGAAATAAGCCTGAAGCTCAGCTCTCCATCATCATGACACCAACCACTTTTCTCCACATGCCCAGTCCTCTGGTCCACTGCTTATTCTAGCTAAACAGAAACCATAGAGTGAGGAGCAGCAAGCAGAAATGCGTCCACACTCACCACTCATCTCACCATGGTCAGGACATTGGTCATCTCTATGAGAACCTCCAATAGCTATGGAAATGAGTTGGAGATCCTGTACAAAACAGGGGTGAACACAGCTAATGGAGTCTGAAGGCACCAGAGCTTTAAGTATAAATAGTGCATGATCCAGAGTTATTTTAAGATGGTGGTTCGGAAGGCTGTGTATGTTTGAAACTCATTCATGCAGATTACACACCGGGCCTGACACAGTCCACTCAACTGAAGACACTACGTGGACTACTTCAACTCTCACTCTGTCTGATTTTACAGTTCACTATGTCATTTATCCCAAACAATATAGTGAGTCACGATGAGTTCGTAAGAGATCAAGAGAGAGCAAAAGATATCTCGCAGGGCCTGTTGACATTCAGTACACTTCTATTCTTTATACTTACTGTTGAGACTACTCAAACTCAGAGCTCAACTCCAATTACATGTGAAAAGCACTTCCTTTCCATGCACAGGATGGCACTCCTATGTCTTTCCTACAGTCCTGTTGTCTGCTACAGAGATCTAATTAGATAACTACTATTGCTATTCAAACTCAGGTCATCAGGACCTACTATTTCCAGCTGCTGGTTCTAATCTCCAAGCCACAGGAGATGTCATGTATTTTTTTTATCCTGGTCAGGGTTGCGCAGGCCCCATCTCTGAATATAAACACACTCAAACCCAGGTCACCATAGTGGTGTGCTTATTTATTTGTGTTGCTGCCCCCCACCCCCTGCAACAGCACTACGTCCCCCATTTTGGGAACCACTGACCTAATGCATGCCTAGAAACCGAAGAACACAGAGTAAACCCATGTGGATAAGCGAAGAACATGCAAAATCCACACAGGTAGAGTCCAGAGTTGGGATAGAACAAGGGATGTCTGGAGCTGTGTAACTACTTATGTGGTGTACTTGCTTATAAATGTCACAAGACAAGAGCTTTTCAAGACACAAAATGTAATGACGATTTTGTATAGCTTTTACTCCATGTTGTGATTTTTTGGAGTTCTTTGTTAATGACAGACGTGTTGGCTTATTGCCTCACATTGTTCATCTGTATACTGGAGGTACAATGATATGCTCACAATTCGATTTGATTCGGTTCATAATACTTGATTTATGCTTCAATATTCTGACATAATTTTAAACAAAACAATGAAGAAAAATGTTTTATTTATTTGACTTTTAAAGTGTAAACATTGAGAAATAATGTCAAGTTTTTTCTGAGGGCTTCTGAAAACTGTTTTGTTCGTACCATGATACACGTCCACAAACGTATCTTATGAAGAAAAAACACACCAAAAACACCCACTGATTTAAAACACAGGTCACTAATTTCACCTACATATTAACTGCTAATCCTAGAGGTTCAAATACTTTTACCACTCTCAGATATGTAATAGTGAATCAATTTCCTCATTAAATAAATGGCCAAGTATGATATTTTTGTTTCACTGGATTGGATTCTCTTTATCTTATTTTAGGACATCTGATGTGATGTTTTATGTCATATTTATGCAGAAATATAGAAAATTTTGAAGGGCTCACAAACCTTCAAGCATCACTGTATGATAAGCTGGTACAGGTTCAATTGATTGTGATCTCTGGTGTTCAATCAATGCAACTGCATTAGATGCCATAGTGCACTTAATATGGCCCATCGTCATTTTTGCGTCATGAGATATTTTGTCACAATGTATCATTACAGTACCACCATATAAGCCACACAGTGAACACACCTCACAAGGGCCTTGCCACTTTTGGGTTTTTAATGTGGCTTTTCCACTCATATCACTTGCATCTAAGTGCTTGAAGTAAATGCAAAGTCATGCAATCGTAATAGACCTATGGACAATTGTGGGTTAGACTAAACGGATTAACTGAACTCTCTGGAGTGATGAATCACACTTGACCATCCGCATCCTGACCAACAAATCCTGTTTTCGCAATTCCAAGGAGAATGCTACCCGTCTGCATACACAGTGCAAACTGCAGATTATTGGAGGACAAATAATTTTTGGACTGGTACCCTATATTCTAATATTTTAAGGGATATTTTAAAGCTACAGCACACAGGATACCAATTCAGGGCAAGTCAGTGAATTTACTGAAGGCACGAATCAGAGCCCAGTTAAAAGTCTGTTTCAAAGTCCTCATTGCACTCTGATTGTTCCTGCTCTCGTCTTTTATGTTTCTTGGCAGACTGAGTACCCAAGATAGCTAATTATACAGTACATGTGAGACATGAAAGTAAGGGATAGCTGCATCAGCTTCTAGGGTCTAGTAGCAATTTATTCAAGGACCTACTGAATGGACTTGGCTCTCTGTTGCAGCTAATTGAATAGCTATATTCTTAGGAATAGTGTACCTCCAAATTTGTTTATCTTTTTGGAAAAAAAGCTTTGATGTTGTATAATGACAATATCCCAATACAGAAAGTGAGGGTTCAAAAATAATGCTTCCAAACTTGGATTGTAAGAACTTGGAAGACTGGATTGACCATAAACCCATCCAAAAAAATTGGGATGAACTAGAAACGCAACTGCAAGCAACCAATATTTCCATTAATGTTCTTGTGGCTGAATGAAAACTAATCTCTGCGGCCGTGTTCCAAAATCCTGTGGAAAAGACCATCATAAAAGAGTTGAGCAGCATACTCAGAGATATTCAACAAGCATATGGAGGTCATATTTGGTTGTCCACATACTTTTGTCCATTTATATGAACATATGAAACAGTTACTATGCAGTAAAAGAACAGGTATGTGCCGTTTAGTGACCACAATACGTTCTGTGAAATAGGACATTGACCAAAATGAATGTTGACCAGACATTACCATAGTTACATACATCGTCTTTTTATGCTACTGTATTGTAAATATAAAGGATATTTTCACAAGAAAACTGCTCGCAAACATTACGTAAATGCCTCAGAAATATCGCTGAAAACATGAGTGGAACACTACTATCTAGATGGCATCCCTTATGGCATCGCATAACTTTTTTAATTTATGGACATTTACAATTATAATATAAAGCCTGGACAGAGGAAAGCTGAACACTTTAAGAGGATGGTCTGATGGACCTCATACTTTAGCTTGTGGGAAGCCAAAAATGCATTGATAGACAATATTACAAGAACACCGAAGATCAGCCAGATGCAACAGAAACTCAACAAGTGACTGTGAATTAGTTTATATAGTTATAAGTTGGGGGTGTACTACTTACAATAGGACAGGCACATACACTTACAAACGTCATTTACAGCTTGTTAAAAATAAATAGTGGAAAGTCATTTACACAAACACATAACTTGCTCAAAAAATGTCTCTAAACACATCAACCAAGTTAGAACTCTAACTCTCTAGCCCAAATGTAAGCTAACGAGCAAGCGAGCACACGACCGCTAACGTAGAGAGCTTTTGTCTGAATGACAGACTGCTCGTGGAACCATGTGTTAATTGGCTGTTGAGGTGACCAGCTGTTGGAAGTTGAAAGACAGATTTTTAGTTCCTATTGTAACGTATTATCATTTCTAAGAACTCAGGCATTAAAGCGAACAGACATCAGCTGGATGGATGTTAAACAGGGCATACCTGTAAGAACATCATTATCTTGACTGCAAAATCATAACAGCTGAAGTCTGCACGGTAAAAAAGGAACAATTTTCATGGTCTGAAATACTGAATTAAGGTCCTGTTTCTGCACACCTTTCGAGCGACACTGGTTTCTCAGCACAAGCTAAATTGCCTAAATTACTCTGAACAACCAGAATATGATAGCATGTGGACAGGACTAAACTGCAGGATATCTTCGAAATACATGCAGTGTGACAGAGCACCATGGCTATTTCTTGCCTCGCGGCAGCACAGATATCGGGAAAATTGATTTTATACATGTGAATGCAGGCAACGAAACTTGTCCCCTTATCCCAACACTGAATCTGGTCATTCTGCCCTAAATGAAGGATTAGGAGCCCAAGCTCATGATTACTGGAAGCGTATCCTCCGATTTTTCCCTCTTTCCTTATTATATTCTCAGCTTTTTACCAATGCCGGTTATTTAACAATCAAATATGTGGCTTAAAAGACAGTAAGATATTCGTAAGATATTCTAAAACGTAAGATATTCCAAAATATTTGTTGCTTAATGTGTATGTTTCTCCAGCAACTGTATGAGGTTTTTGAAAAGGCTTTACATATTGCTGAAACACATTCATTCATTCATTCACTTAGGCACTCATGCACTCATTTTTTCTTTCATGTTCTTATTCGTTTTTTCCTGAACAGGGTCGCGGGAGAGCCGGTGCCCAGCCGGCAGCACAGTGCACAAAGCAGGAACAACCCTAGACGGGGTGCCAATCCATCTTACAGATCCATCTGATATACACATATATAGAGCGAGCGAGAGGGAGAGAGAGAGAGAGATCGAGAGAGAGGGAGAGAGAGAGATACAGAGAGAAGATACATATGAGAGAGATATATAATAGGAGAGGAAAAGGACAGAGAGGTCGATAGTAGAGAGAGATAGAGAGAGGAGATAGGAGAGGGATAGAGAGTATAGACAGAGATGTCTAGATAGAGATCGAGAGAGAGAGAGATATATGAGATAGAGATAGAGATATATAACTATATAAAGTCGTTATGTAGAAGTTGATAGAATAGATAGTATATAATTTATCTCTCTCTATCTCTATATCTCCATAGGATCTATATCTCTATATAATTAAATAGCAGCTTCTTACAATCAATAAAAAAAATAATTTAACAGGGAATCCATACTCATTCATGAGCCTTTTAAAGATTTCATTCTTTAAACGAACTGTAGGACTGCATATTGACTCAAATGTCAAAGCTGTCCATCACAAACGTGCTGGATTAGAGGGATAGAGCGTCTGACACCCTGGTTTCTCCATCTGCGTAACACAGATAAATGGTGTGTATTTAATGAGAGACTGTGGTGGTTGAAAAACGAAGTGTGGTCCATCTCTGAAGTTCAGTGTTATTACTATTCCTGGGCAACTTATTTGTGGCTACAGATAGGTTATTCTGGAAGAATCTATTATTTTATGACTGAATTCAAAAGTGTCCTACAGGAGACTGATGGTAATGGTAATAGTGACTCTTACTTAAACCATGCCATGTGTAAGCACTGAAAAGAATCCATGTTTCTAAAGTAACTACAAAAATGGCCAAGAATGATATGTACACTCCATTAAAATATGCAAATAGCAAATGTCATCTGTCATTCATGGCAATTCAGCTAGCTAAGAACTCAAACTTTAGCATTAGACATGTCGTAAATAGCCACTTGTATACTACATATATACAGTAGTTACTAAGTGTATTTGATAGATAAATTAGTTTCATTCTTACATTTATCATCTAAGCCACCCAAGGAGGATGGCTCTCTTTTTGAGTCTTGGTCTTCCTTACAACATATAGGGGGTTTTTCCTTGCCACTGTCTTCCTAGGCTTGCGCAGTTTGGGACTGGCCCTAGGTATTAGAAGATAATAAAATTGCAACGCTGCTTTGAGACAAGACTCCATTGTAAAGAGTGCTATATAAATAAATCTGGCTTGACTTGACTTGAAGTGACTTGAATTGTAGGGTTACAGACACAGTCATCTGCACATGTCTATCCTTAGCTAGACAGCTACAGAACAACTGGTACACTGCTAATAAAATAACAGCACAGCCCGGAATATTTTGTTTTATGAATGCTGGTCTGCTGATTAGTGCTGGTTTAGCTGGTGATCTTGACCATCTTACCAGCGTCCGAAAGACAACGTGCTAGTCTTAGCGATGTAAACTACAATTATGCATTGTCACCAGTAAACTCGGGAAGAGACTTTACTACCAGAGTTTTGATTACAATCATGCCATCACGACCCCAACTTCCCAACAGGCATCTCGTTTGTTATGACACATGTTTGTCACACTTAAGTGTTTCGGAACATCAAACCAATTTAAATACAAGTCAAAGACGACACAAGTAAACACAAAGTGCAGTTCTTAAATGAAGGTATTTATTATTAAGGCAGAAAAAATCCAAACCTACATGGCCCTGTGTGAAAAAGTGATTGCCCCCAAATCTAATAACTGGTTGGGCCACCCTTAGCATCAACAACTGTAACCAAGCATTTGTGATAACTTGCAATGAGTCTTTTACAGCGTTGTAGAGGAACTTTGGCCACTCATCTTTGCAGAATTGTTGTAATTCAGCCACATTGGAGGGTTTTCCAGCATGAACGGCCTTTTTAAGGTCATGTCACAGCATCTCAATAGGATTCAGGTCAGGACTTTGACTAGGCCACTCCAAAGTCTTCATTTTGTTTTTCTTCAGCCATTCAGAGCTGGACTTGCTGGTGTGTTTTGGATTGTCTTGGTGTAGAACCCAAGTTTGTTTCAACTTGAGGTCACGAACAGATGGCCGGACATTCTCCTTCAGGATTTTTTGGTAGACAGCAGAATTCATAGTTCCATTTATCACAGAAAATCTTCCAGGTCCTGAAGCAGCAAAACAACCCCAGACCATCACACTACAACCACCATATTTTACTGTTGGTATAATGTTCTTTTCTGAAATGCACTGTTACTTTTACACCAGATGTAATGGGACACACACCTTCTAAAGAGTTAAACCTTTGTCTCGTCAGTCCACATAATGTTCTCCCAAAGTCTTGGGGATCATCAAGGTGTGTTCTAGAAAAATTGAGACGAGCTTTAATGTTCTTTTAGCTCAGCAGTGGTTTTTGTCTTTTGTCATGCAGGCCATTTTTGCCCAGTCTCTCTTATGGTGGAGGCATGAACACTGACCTTAACAAAGGCAAGTGAGGCCTGCAGTTCTTTGGATGTTGTTGTGGGGTCTTTTGTGACCTCTTGGATGAGTCGTCGATGTGCTCTTGGGGTAATTTTGGTCGCTCGGCCACTCCTGGGAAGGTTCACCACTGTCCATGTCTTCGCCATTTGTGGATAATGGCTCTCACTGTGGTTTGCTGGAATCCCAAAGCTTTAGAAATGGCTTTATAACCCTTTCCAGACTGATAGATCTCAATTACTTTCTTTCTCAATTGTTCCTGAATTTCTTTGGATCTCAGCATGATGTGTAGCTTTTAAGGATCTTTGGTGTACTTCACTTTGTCAGGCAGGTCATATTTAAGTGATGTCCTGATTGAGAACAGGTGTGGCAATAATCAGGCCTGGGTGTGGCTAGAGACAGTTAACTCAGGTGTGATAAACCATAGTTAAGATATGTTTTAACGTTTGTGGTGAGGGGCAATCACTTTTTCACACAGGGCCATGTAGGTTTGGATTTTTTTCTCCCTTAATAATAAACACCTTCATTTAAAAACTGCATTTTGTGTTTACTTGTGTTGCTTTTGACTAATATTTAAATTGGTTTGATGTTCCGAAACACTTAGGTGTGACAAACATGCTAAAAAATACGAAATCATGAAGGGGGCAAACACTGAACACTGAGTGCAGGTACAGGCAATTTTAAAGTAGACTATGTGTAGTAAACATAGCCAGTGATATTGCTTTTTTTTTTTTTTTGTAATACAAAATTAGTGACCTCTGGAACGGAACTTCACAATTGTAATATTCAAAATCAAAGCACACTCTACACTAGGGACAGCACAGTGGCTCGGTGTCCTGGGTTCAATCCCAGAGGGGAATGGCCTGGATCCTTTTTGTGTGGAGTCCTCCTCATGTCCACGTGGGTGTACTCTGGTTATGCCGGTTTCCTCCCACAGTCCAAAGACATGCACTAGGTTAATCAACTACTCTAAAGTGTATATACTTTAGAAAAGTGTATGTATATGATGATATACAGTGGGGCAAAAAAGTATTTAGTCAGCCACTGCAAGTTCTCCGACTTAGAACGATGAGAGAGGTCTGTAATTTTCATCATAGGTACACTTCAACTATGAGACACAAAATGAGAAAACAAATCCAGGAAATTACATTGTAGGATTTAAAAAAAAATCAATTGCAAATCATGGTGGAAAATAAGTATTTGGTCACCCACAAACAAGCAAGATTTCTGGCTCTCACAGGGCTGTAACAACTTCTTTAAGAAGCTCTTCTGTCCTCCACTCATTACCTGTATTAATGGCACCTGTTTGACCTCGTTATCTGTATAAAAGACACCTGTCCACAGCCTCACACAGTCAGACTCCAAACTCAACCATGGCCAAGACCAAAGAGCTGTCGAAGGACACCAGGAAGAAAATTGTAGACCTGCACCGGGCTGGGAAGAGTGAATCTACAATAGGCAAGCAGGTTGGTGTGAATAAATCAACTGTGGGAGCAATTGTAAAAAAAAATGGAAGACATACAAGACCATTTGATAATCTCCCTTGATCTGGGGCTCCATGCAAGATCTCATCCCATGGGGTCAAAATGATCATGAATGGTGAGCAAAAATTTCAGAACTACACGGAGGGACTGATGAATGAATGACCTGCAGAGAAGGCTGGGACAAAGAGTAACAAGGCTACACCATCAGTAACACAACTACGCCGAGAAGGACTCGGATCCTGCAGTGCCCGGCGTGTCCCCCCTGTTTAAAGCCAGTACAAATGTCCCAATGCCCGTCTGAAGTTGCCAGAGAGCATCATGGATGATGATGACAGGAAGAGGATTGGGCGAGATATCATGTGGTCAGATGAAACTAAAATTAAGAACTTTTTTGGTAAAACTCAACTTCGCCGTTGTTGGAGGAAGACGAATTCTGAGTTGCGCCCAATACCATACTGTTGAAGCATGGGGGTGGAAAACATCATTGCTTTGGGGGCTGTTTTTCTGCAAAGGGGACAGGACGACTGATCCGTGTTAAGGGAAGAATGAACGGGGGCCATGTATCGTGAGATTTTAAGCCAAACCTCCTTCCATCATTGAGAGCCTTTAAGTGGAATGTGGCTGGGTCTTCCAGCATGACAATGATCCCAAACCCACCGCTCGGGCAACAAAGGAGTGGCTTCCGTAAAAAGCATTTCAAGGTCCTTGAGTGGCCTAGCCAGTCTCCATATCTCAGCCCATAGAACATTTGTGGAGGGAGTTTTGAAATCTGTGTTGCCCCAAAACATCACTGCTGCTCCAGAGAAGATCTGCATGGAGGAAATGGGCCAAAATACCAGCTACAGTGTGTTGCAAACCTGGTGAAGATGAACTTACCGGAAACGTTTGACCTCTTTCATTGCCAACAAAGGTTATGTTACAAAGTATTGAGTTGAACCAAATTTTATTGACCAAATACTTATTTTCCACCATAATTTACAATTAAATTCTTTAAAAATCCTAAAATGTGATTTCCTGGATTTTTTTTTCTCATTTTGTCTCTCATAGTTGAAGTGTACCTATGATGAACATTACAGACCTCTCTCATCTTTCTAAGTCGGAGAACCTGCACAATCAGTGGCTGACTAAATACTTTTTTTGCCCCACTGTATATGATAGTTTATATATATGACTAGTCATGATAATGTTACACATTTGATATCTTTACATTTAAGAACAAGCTAAAAACACATCACTGTTTAAACAATGAACCTCTGCAAATAAAATTTTCCATTCAGAAAAATGGCAGCCTGACTGACTGTGACTGGTTTCTGTCTCTTCTAGGGCTGCAATGATTATTTTTATCTAATGACTAATTTATTGATTATTATAAAGAAAACTGATTGCTCAATTATAGTCATGAATTTACCCCAAATCTTGTGTATATCAAAAATGTGTCTCATTACTATTTCAATATTTTATTCAGTCATCATCACTTAAAATCAAATACAAATGTATGTAAAGTATGCACTGCAGGGCAATAATCCACAACAAAAAAACAGACCAACATAAAATCTCTCCAAAAATAACATGACAGAAAAAGCTTGTTCAATTTCACTAAAAGGAATATAGTAATTTAAGTAAAAGGAATAATCCATATTGCTTTAGCTCATACTGAAAAAGAATGCACATTAAATAGACACACATACACACAAAGCACATTAGAATAATGATAGGTAGTGGCATATTTTAAACGTGGTGTAATTTTCATGTTGTGTTATAATAATAATAATAATAATAATAATAATAATAATAATAATAATAATAATATATCCTATTTATCAGATGCTTTATCAGAAAAATACTGAACGTAAAATTCAAAAGGGTTTATGTGACATGCATTAATTTAATCTCTGTATGTCATAGCAACCCTTTTCCTTGAGCTGGAGAATCAGTATTTGTACTTACGTACTTGTCTTAAAACTTAAAGTAGTTATTAATTGGAGACATTGCATCACTAGAGTAATAGGCAGGTAAGGTTATCACTGGAAATTTACATTATTTAGAGACAGTAACAACAGATTTCATGATGTTAGTGTATTTTTTTATGGCACATGTAATTCTCACGCATACCTGACCATTAAAAAAAACAGAAAATCTAAAATGACTAATTAATATTAGAAAACACGAGGTGTAATGTTATGTTACCATAACAGCAGCTGATGAAACATTAATAAAATAAATTTCAAATTACTACTACTAACAGAAACACCTTCCACATGTTGATAATCCTAACATACAGTATGATGCTTGGGTGGGGACTAAATTTTAATAGAAATAACCACACCACCTTGTCAGAGTGCTTCAGGATGCTTTCGATTCAAACGTTCCTGTAGCAGCTGTATTGCTGTGATGAGTCATTTCCTATTTGCAAAGCTTATAGAGCACCACAGTGTTGGTTCTCTGTCTGAAATACTCCCACACTGCAGATGACCATGGGTTTTTTAGCTGCAGCTTTTGGAAGTGGAAATCCATGAAAACTGACATATTTACATAATTGATGACTTTGTTTACCTAGATGACTTGCACCAGCCTTAGCCTCTACTGCATGAAAGAAAAAGAAAATAGCTTGACAAATTCAAAAGAAAACATGCCTCATTCTCACTTCCACATCTATATCTCTATGCAAACACTTTACAACAAACACAACAAACTTTGAGCCCTAATGTGCTGTGCTTTGTACAAAACGACAGTCTGATGCAGCCATTTACCTGCGAAGAGCCGTACCAATCTACAGTGCACAATGCAGAAGCCATTGTAAAAATGACTGAATCTGCATCACAACGACACACTGCGGCTCATAATGTGGAGGAAAATGATATGGTTAGCCTTGCACTATTACAAATTTGACAACTGATGGGCAGATCTCATATATTCTTCGTACAGTTGCACACTTTCCTTTACCCTCTGTGACTCAAAATCAAAACTCATCTAACTGGAAAGAAACAGCTGACAGATTCTTTCAAGGCTTTCAACATTTCTCATGTCGCAATACTATAATTACTGTCCAATATTTTTCCTGTCCTCTATCCAAATTAATTTTGCTATTGGCAAAAGAAAAGCAAGCCTGACAAAGTAATAAAAGTAATAATAATATTTAAAAAGTAATAATATTTATTTATGTAATTTAGGCACTTTCTTGTATCCAAATGGCTCCATATTTTAAAATGAAAGGATTAAGCATCAACTTTCTGACAGTCCTGTTTTCTAGTACTTTCTAGTGGTGGATGGATGGATGGCTTGATAAAGGATTGTTAAAACTGTAAAATACGTAGTTGCTGCTTATTTCTCCATAGACATAAGCTGATAAAAACCAAACTGATAACTGTGGTTTTACTCAAACACAGTCCATCCATTGATCTTACATTGTGAGGCGTTCAACAGCAACATTATACAGTTTGTCTTTGAATTGTAGATTCAGAATAAGCTTTTTCTATATTGCATAAAATATCGCATAAATATTTCCAAAATAATCATCAGATTTTCGCTGCTCATCAAATCTCCAGTTGGAGATCAGGCTGGAAAAGATTACAGACTATATTTAAAGAGTTTTGACTCCACCAATCCATACAGATATGTACAAATGGAAGAAATTCAAGACTATTTCCGTAGTGGTTGACCAACAAAGATCACTCCAAGATCAGGTTGTGTAACTTCTAACTCATTTCTAAGCAACTAAAGAACACTGAACAACAATGGTGTCCATGGCAGAGTTGCAAGGTAAAAGTCACTGCTCTCCAAAAAAACGATAGCTTCCCATTTGTAGTTTGCTGCAAAATCTTGCCAGAAGACTACTGGAATAATATTTTGTGGATGTAGGAGACCAAAATCGAATTTTCATAGTATTTATTATTTATTTATTTTATTAGTACTTTTTATAGTATGACTTCAATATCTCAACATGGTTACTCAGAGCAATTTGCTCATTTGTGTCCTTGTGTCAATTGCGCTATAATTCTTAGTAGGTCACCCCCAACAAACTCACACAAATCACTTCTATTTTTTAGGATTTAGCTAGTGCTGGGCAAAATGACCTCAAATCAGTATTGCAATTAATTGAACATTTTACCTCGATTACACTTAATGAATGATTTATTTTCCCTTCTGAGTTCACTGACAAGGTTTTTACAGTAAATACGTTCATCTATTTTTGTATCACATTTGCATCAAAGGGACTGTGGTGGGCTAGTGGTTAAAGCACTAGACTATGGACCAGAAGGTCCAGGGTTCAAATCCCACCTCTGCCAAGTTGCCACTGTTGGGTCCTTGAGCAAGACCCGTAACCTACAATTGCTTGGATTGTAAGACTGTATCAATTGTAAGTCGCTTTGGATAAGGGCGTCTGCTAAATGCTGTAAATGTAAATGTATTACAAACATGAGACAGTTTAAACAATGGCATGTGAAAAGTACAAAATAACACAAACAAATATTTAAAATATTGCATGTGCAATCTCTCTTTTTTTGACCCATGCCCTTTCGTGTTCGGTAGAGTTAACGTGATTGTACTCAGAGAAAGAGATTGGAGATTTGCGCCATTACTGTTGGTCACTGAATCCTTTTCCGCAGTGTTTACATCTGACTTCTTTCTGTTGGGCTTCATCTTCTCTAAAGGAAGTGTCCATATAATGGATATGGTATTTGGACAAGCTGCTCGGTGTTTGAGTTTTCCTCCATGTTGCTTCCATGTCACTGACTGGACAGGACGGAGTCAGATTTCAAGAGTATAGTACATAAACGTGCACAGTGGGGGAAGTATTAACAGAATTTAAATAATATCGAGATAACCGACATAGGCAAGATGCCGGTTTCGATTAATTTTCGATTAACTGCCCAGCCCTAGATTTAAGTACATCAAAATAAGTTGATTATATTGAAAATAGCTGTTGAACCCCAAACTGGAAGGCGGAACTTGTCAGGTTCAAGTCCAGAGGTGGAGCAACTGAGTATCTCATGTCTAACTGTTAGATTTGGAACACACTTGGGGATATTGTAAATTGATGGTGGATTCTCTCCATAGAAAGCACCTGGCACTGATTTGGTTTTACAACCAAGTCAATTGATTAAATAACCCTAAAAACGGACCCAATCTTTCCGTTTACCCCAGAGCAGTCACGGTTCTTCACCCTTGCTGTCCTGCACGGTCACTCTGGACTTCGGATAAAAATCTGTTGTCAGTGCCAAAATTCAGACTAGGTTCTGCTGGGGGAGATCATTTAGCATCATAGCAGTTTAGTTATGGAACGCATTGCCACTAAGTCTACGCCATTGCTCTACACTCTCTTTGTTCAAATCCCAACTAAAACTCTAAGAACTGGTGTAACACTCTAAGAATTGGTGTGTCTGGTCTGGGCAGGCACTGTACTGACACAATTGGCAGTGTCTGAGAGAGGGAAGGCTGAAGAACAGATCATCTCCTGGATCATGGGCATGCCAGGGAATGTCGAGAGACTGGGGAATGGGGTAGGACCAAACTTGGAGTGAAATCCCTCCTATAAGTGGACAAAATGATAGCACAGATCTAAAAACAGTAAGACATGGTAATAGTTTGGTGTTGCAACCTAGTCCATTGAAAGCAGCAAAATGGACAGTGGTGTTTCAGTGATTAAGGTTCGAGAATATTAATTCAATGGTTATGAGTTAAAATCATAACACTACCAAACTGTCACTGTTAGGTCTTTCAACAAGCTCCCTAATCATTAACTGCTCATCCTAAATAAGTTGTTACGGATATGAGCATATGCTGAATGCTATAAATGGAAATGGTAGTTATTCATTGGTGCATGGTTTGGTGTTGCACATGCATATGTCTAATCTCCTACTAAACACAGGTCCATGTGAGGAAGAAAACGTAATCCTGGAGCTTCCAGTTCTGGGATTAAGAAGCACTGACATTAATATTGCAGTGAAAAAGAAGATGAATAATTGATAAATGACTGCTGGTGAGAAGGGAGCAGTCTGGAGTCACTTGCTGTTTTTCTCACTGTTTTTTTTTTCTCTACACTACCCACCCTTTTCATCTCCAAATGAATCCCACAGAATGCTTTGCCCTCTGCCTCAGTCATATGCATGAACCTTTGTGCCTCAGCTCTGCACACCAATCAAGATTGACTGCAACAGTGTATTTCACAATACATGCTGAAGCAGAGCCTAAAACTGATTTTGTTCAATTTCAGTCTGGAGAGAGACTGTACTGCAGAGAAGCTCATAGTGGTTTGGTTTGACATTATCAGAAACCAGACAAGCAATTTTCATTATGAAAGCAGATTAAAGGTCTGGATAAGCGTAGCATTGTCTGAGAACAAAAGGCACTCCGAATTCCAATTTCAGATACTTCTGAAGCATCGTGAATTCCTCCATAAATTCTTATATAATTCTCCTAATTATCTGTTTACTTCCAACCCTAGTGCTGACTGAATAGATTAAGCCGCCTACACAAGAACATTAAAGTGAGACCTAACATAAAATTGACATAATTCCCTCCTTACCAAGACATTTTGGTATCTGATGAAGCTAGCAAGAAGGGAAGCTCACAGTTAAGCATTACACATTTGACCATGCAGCAGTCTTAGTATGTAATTTGGGATCACTTTGCACAAGCATTAGACTCAAGCTGAAGCTGGAACTGTGCAACAGAATTGAAATATAATTGATTAGGAGGCTGTTAGCTTTACATACCAATTAGCTACATTAGCATCTAGCTCTGGGTCAGATCTGCTGATACCAAAGTGGGCTGACTGATTGCATTACTGGACAATTACTTTAAGGGTAATCCCATTCAGACCTGTATAGGACAATCCTGTTTCTTCTTACACCATATTGAGCATCAGGTCTCACATCAAGCATGTACAATAATCCCTTATAAGCACTATTGGTTATTTGTTTAGTTGCTGCGTAGTCCGTGTTGCAGCCCACATACGTTATGTGCAAAACTATTTATTCCAGCATTTTATATCAAAACCCTATAAAGGCAATGAACAGACTGCCAGTCAACTGCCTGATTTGTTCCAGCTGTTTCTGCCTACTAGGTATCACCTGCTCATTATCACCTACTGATTTTTGATTTTTTTTTATCTTCAATAACTGCTCTATCCTGTTACAGTGGGATTGGAGCCCATACAGTGCCTATAGAAGAACAACATATTATGTCAAAATACTTACCTTATGACATAATATGTCCTGAAGGTTAAAGCAAATGAAACCTGCTATATATCTGCACTTAATAGCTAGCCAGGTAGCATAACATACACCACAGCCTAGTCTGTTAACAGCTGGGAAAGGCTCCGTCAGATTAAAGAACAGAACACAGAACTAGATTATAAAGAAAGATCGGACATGCAAAAGAGGAACCACATTATGAACGCAGTAACTCTCGAGACTGGTTCAGAGCAATACTGAATTCGGGGTATGTATGGCTGAAGCAAAAATACTTCAGCCAAAAAAAGGCACATCTCTTTTTTTAAGCTGTTTTTAATACGTTGTAAATTGCAAAATAAAATCTGTTTACATTCAGCAACTATTTCATGTATTCTGATTTGTGCAATTTCGTGGGGCGAAGTAAACCCTGTAGTAATCAAAGCCTTCATTACTTGCATATATAACGGATTAATCCAGTTTTAATGTGATCGGTATCAGCCGATGATCAGGCATTCAGTCCTCATAAAAGCCCGGTCTGTGCCAGTCAACTACACGTAAACACACAGTGCTTTTACTAATACTGCTTTTATGAACTTTAATTCTTAATTCAGTTCAGGTGTGTAAAGCTTCAGGCCCTCGAGAGTTTTGTTTCAGAGACGTTTAAGGGTTTTTTTTGCTGGATGGAAGCACATTCTAGATTTTGGTTGTGTTCTGAGTGCTACTTAGTTACCGTATTTTTTAGTTACGACCATAAGGCGCACTTAAAATCCTTTAATTTTCTCAAAAATCGACAGTGCGCCTTTAAATGCGGTGCGTCTAATGTATGAATTAATTCTGGTTGAGCCTTCTGACCTAGAACCGATTGTAGATGGTACACGGCGCTCATAAATCTGTCAAAATGTTTTAGCACGGTCTTGGTAGGTTACGAAGCTCACGGTCACCATAGTCAGGAAACATCGCTGAGTAATACGGTATGTGCTTCAGCATTAGTGTACGTGCATTCATTCATTTATTTTCGAAGCGGATTTCAAACACAACGCTATCAGTCACGCAGTACAACATGGACATAGAGCAGCTGCGAGAGAATTCAACATTAACGAATCAATGGTACGGAAGTGGAGGAAGCAAGAAGATGCCCTGCTCCAGGTAAAGACCAAACTGAGCTTCTGAGGGAACTTAAGAGTTTTGTTTCATTTCATGCGTCTTATAACCCGGTGGCGCTTTATGTATGTATGAAAATAGATCCGTTAGCAGCCGATCGTTGATATTTTCAGACCGCGTCCCCACTGACACAACGGCCACGGATGAGAGAAATCTCACATTAAGCAGGCCGCTGGGCAAATGTGGTTATCCGAACTGGGCCCTTTGTCAAAGCCGGTAAGAGACTCCAACAGTGTCTCCAGCAGATCGACGAGAGGAGAACAACAACCGCCATCTAAGCGTAAAAACCAGTGGTGACTCCATATGTGCAGGAACATCTGAAACAATTGAGACGCATATTTGCCAAACACACCGCGTCTCAGTGGCTTTCAAACCCCAAAACACACTACGCCAGATACTGGTCCACCCCAGAGGATTGGGTCCCCCAGCACAAAACAGAGTAATGTAGTGTACGCTGTGAAGGGCCAGGAGGATTGCCAGGAATTTTTGTACTCGGGGAACCAAACAGCCACTGGTGAAATGAAAAGGATGGCACAACATAGAAGACCTACCTCATCAGGTAAGGACTCTGTGGTTTACACCCACCTACAGGCCATTGGCCACTCTTCCAAGGATGAAGACGTGTAGATCCTTGGGGGGGGGTATTTTTGGGAGGAACGGAACGATGGTTTGAACGCGGAGTAAAAGAAGCCATTTTTGTAAAAAGGGAACGTCCATCCCTGAACCGAGGAGGGGGCCTCAGAGTACACCTCTCACCATCTTACAACGGAGCCATCGCAGCCCTTCCCCAATCCTGTGTGAATGGCACACGTGGCCATTGTCGTTAATGGCTATGTCAATCTGCATATTAAACTGATCCCATTGTTATGCAATGGTGCTGGTACCAGTTGTTATGCAAAGGTGCTGTATATAAGATTGGGGAAGTTTTCCAACTAGCTGAGACTGAAGAAGTCACTTAGATGAGTGACGAAACGTTTCTCCAACAAAATCTATGTCCAGATGAACAGATTCAACTTCTTGGATCATTGATATTGCGCCTTATAACCCGGAAAATACGTTAAGTCAAGTAGTCTCCCTAAATACCGCATTACTGATGATGGGCTAGGGACACTAATAAGGAGTTAGTGATCCATTTTGAACATAACCATATCTCTGGCATGGAAGCTTTTGCAGCTTGCTGCTTGGATTACATACATGGCTAATATAAACCTTCAAGGAAGAACTCCGAAAACGATCGGAATAACGAAATTAATAAGACATTTAAAACAGCATCACCCCACTGAATATGCAGAGTTTGACAACGCAGACAAAGTCAAAGAGGCTGAGGTTAAAGTTAAAGCTAGCAAGAGCGCAGAGCCAGGAACAAGCCAGCAGCCCCTGCTGTCTCTTTTTAATAGAGCATTCAGTGAACCTTTATTATACTTATTTTATAATAAAATGTTGACAAATATCTTGTAATTTAGTGAGTAATGGATTGAAAGTGAAAAGTAAAAGCAAAACACTTACTCTATTGATGATTGGTGCTATCTTATCTGCTAAGCTAACTGCAGCCTGTGTTTCCTTTCAGTGGGCTCTTATAAACTAACCTTTTACTACCCGTGGAGACTTATTTGCAATAAGAATACAGTACTGTAGATATGAAAATGAAGAAAAATACAATAACACAGCAGAGTTCTTCACTGAGGATGGGCTATTGTGAACCTGTGTACTAAATTGTGAATCGAGTTTCGGCTGAAAGGACTCGAACAGCTTGACTCATACCACTTTAAGCAAGTACGCTGAGTACCGAGCAAAAGATGGTAACTGAGACAATTTTTTCTAGTCAAAATGTGTCGAGATGTTCCGAGGTTGTCAGGAACCGAGGTACCACTATACATTATACTGTTTTTAGTAATCAAGGACTAAATGTTTATCCATGTCCCTGGGATGGTGAATTCTTTTTCTGTGATTAATATACAAGGTGTATTGAAAAACTATATAATATTTCTAAACATATTTTTAAT
The DNA here is from genome assembly GCA_025084515.1 of Ancistrus triradiatus. Lineage (NCBI taxonomy): Eukaryota > Metazoa > Chordata > Actinopteri > Siluriformes > Loricariidae > Ancistrus > Ancistrus triradiatus. The sequence goes on along the minus strand of JAJAGP010000838.1, from coordinate 70,133 downwards.
TAAATAGTGTAGTAGAGTGCAGTCAAAATGTATCAATTTATGAGCATTTATTAAAAAATCCTAAGTATTCTGTATATATTTGTTCATCATGTTTTTATTGTGTATTTGTCTGATTTTTGCAAATGATTTATGTAGTTGTAATACAAACTGTTATGTGCCCTCGCTATCATGGATCTGTGTCTTTTGTCCTCAATAAAAGAAATCCTGTTTCAAAAATCGATTTAAAAGCTTTTTAAAGAAATACTTTTACATGTAGTGGCAGGTACTTATACTTTTGCTTGAGTAAAATATATAGGCCATACTTCAACTCTCATGTGAGTATTTTTTTATTAGATTAGTTGTACTTTTACTTACGTAAAGAACATGTGTACTACTAATAGTGGCAGCTTTGCAGTGCTGTGAGCCCCCAACCTTCTAGTCAATAGACCAATACTTTAACTACTAAGAAATGACACCTCAATGTACAAACATTAGAACACTTTTAAAACGTGTGCTGAAAACTGTGCTTTTCTTACTCATAAATAATTCCATTGTTGATCTTCCAAAGAAACTGTTTTGCTCTACTTCAGTTCTTCCCATTCTGCTTCTACTTGTGTTTACTACAATAACACCCTGCAGCTTAACAACATGTAATTTAACAGTTTATCTGTAATTGCACAACAGGAGAAAGACACCATCTTTTAAAGGTGAACATGTTCTGTACTTTCATTATGCCATCTCGCTCTGTGTTGTCATACTGAAATGCTAGACTGGTCAGCGTTGATTTATTAGTGACTGGGAAAATCAATTATTAAAAATCCTGCTCCTATTCACTAGTGACTACTAATAGCAACGGACTACTTACATATTCACTCTGTATTAATAGTAACATGCTGGACTAGACGTGAATTCAAGAATGTGAGACTTTCTGTCTGTCACCCAGTGCTGCAGGGTCCCCAGAGTTGTAGAAACTGCATTGCAAAAATGGTGGCTCTGTGGTTACTGGCCTATTAAGCCACTGTTTGGACCTAAAGCAATGCCCTTAAGCCTTAAATTAGTGGATTGTACATTGTAAGATGTTTACTAGATCACATGTGGTGAAGCAGTTACGGTACTGGTCTGTGGACCTGAATTTTCAGGGTTCAAATCCCACCTCTGCCAAGCTACCACTGTTGGGACCTTGAGCAAGGCCCTTAACCCACAATTGCTTGTATCACTTGTAAGTTGCTCTGGATAAGGGCGCCTGTTAAATGACTAAATGTAAATGGGTAATGTGGTATTACTTGTTTGTCAAGGATCATTTATTTATTCTCTCATTCACTTTATCCTGGATAGGGCACAGGTCCAAACTCAAAGACAACAGTAGCCAGAGGCAAGCAATAAACTTGAGTTCCAGGAGCTCTGCAGCACTAACACTACTGGACAGGCAATTAATCTGGCCAACGTAATATGCCATAGGTAAAATGTACAAAATTTACACTCTCTAGAAAATGCACACTTAAATGCAAAAGTTCAGGTTCCCTTGGTCAAGTTCTGTTTGACTTTCTAAACAGAAATCAACAAAATTGTCCCTGGCACTGAAAAGCAACCCTTACCCAGACCAGCGAAAAACCGTACTGTGCAGGGAACAAAATTAAATATAACATCTATAAGAATAAGCACTGGGTGGAACTGTGATTAAGATACTGAAACAATGATCTGAGCGTTAAGGGTTCTACCACAGCTCTACCGTAGCTGCCATATTTGGGCTCTTGAGCAAGGACTTTAACCCTCAGTGGCTTGTATCTTACAAGACAATATAAACACTGTAAGTCGCTCTGGATAAGGGTATCTGTTAAAGTCTGTAAATGTAAATGTACATTTCTGAGAATCTGAATGCATGCATTTTTAAACATATTTGGAGAGTGCAGAAGTTTGGTCACCTTTCCTAGTCTGACAGGACTCATATCTTATTAATGACTCATTACATTTTGCAGAAATGTATGAGATTGAAGTTTGATCCCTTCAGGGGCTATGAAAACGTCTTTTCATTTACAATATGCACAAAAAACTAATTAGAGTCCATAGGCTTGCAACTGAAGGACGAACCTATACTGTATATATCATAGTGTAGCCTACCTTAAACATGTTTACAACACTTACATTAACCTAAAGTTAGGCAAAATCATTATCACAAAGCTTATTTTATAATAAAGTGTTGAATATCTCATGTCATTTATTGAATAATGTATTGAAAGTGAAAAACAAAAACAAAATGGTTAGTCCAGTGGTGCTACTGCTCCTGGAGAGGACTGTATCGAGTATCATACAAGTTTCACTTGCAAAATTCAAAATTTAGAATACGGTTTCTACTGAATGTGTTTTATGTGTATTATTGGATTATCATCGTAAAGTCGAAGAATCGTAACCAAACCATCGCAAAGCGGGGAGCTGCTGTATTCTCCAATTCATTGTTAGTATTGTATGTACGTATGTATATTTAAACTATTATTATAAATGCATTATTGAGATAATCATGATGACAGTAATAAAAATCACACAGCAGCTCTTCTAATTGCCTTGAAACCAAACTGAAACCAAAAGCAAAGTCTTTTATATGATTGTGAGTGTGTGCACCAACCACTTCATTTCTAGAAGGTTTACGTGGGACCTACCAGTTGATGGTGGATGAAACGGTTCTTTATCTTTCACACACAAACCTGAAACCAAAGCAAAGAGAGAAGCATGAGAGGAACACTTGCTCAAACAGAAAAGGAAAAGCATTGATCCATCAACCCTCGTGGCTTAGTTTCTGAAATTGGGACACACTGGCAGAGATTATCTGAGGTGTTACTGGGCTATATTTAAAAAATTGAGGTTGAGAAAAGGGTCATTCTCACAACAGTGCCTTTTTGACCCAAGAAATGATTCCTAAGCCAAAAATTCCTAGAGTTAAATGGATGCTGCTGGAACTTTGACTAGCGCCTGTTTCTATTGTCAGATTAGACAAAAACAAAGGTATCTAAAGGTCATCTAAAAAGATGCGTAGTTATGGAGATGATAATCAAATCTTCAGTGATAAGTATGGAGGACTGTGGGACTGTTTTTCATACAAATACCTTAAGAACAGTATCACACATGACGTTCCAAGAGAATTTAAATGGAATCTCAGAGACACTGCCTACTACTACACTGGATCATGGTTGGATATTCATGCAAGATTAAGTAGGTCTTTAACCACAGAATGAAGCTTGGTCATTCCAGTTCTCCAACCTTAAACCCAGTTTAAAAAATCTGAGGCTGAGCTAAAAATGAGATTTGGCCATCATTTCATGTTTAGACCCCATTGAAACAGGATGACATGGATAACCACCAGAAGTATTGATTTAGAAATGTGATTATAGTTACTGACCACATTATAGCATACTGACCACATTAGAGGCATCCTGATACAACAAAACAATGGGCACCCTCTCGCCATAAGAGTATTCCTGATTGTCATGGTAAAATCGGGCGCCAAAGATCAGTACACCAGTGCCAATATCTCACTTTATAGCACGAACCTCAAATGTTTTATTGTGATTATAGCACAGTTCCATTATCACCATTTATTGTTAGATTAGGAAAGAAAAACAATTAGTTTATCAACATTCAGAAAGGTAAAATAGTTCATTCTCTCAGCACCCCACAGCTAAAACATCATCAGACTATGACCTTCAGACATACTAGTCGAGGAACAGAATTTCCCAATAACTGTTTATTATACAGACAATAAACACAAATGATAACTTTTAATTTATTAAAAAAAAGTTTTACATTCAGCGAATAAAATGGGTTCAGTTTATAAGGCAGACTGTTACTTAAACATACTATTCTACCAACAGAAAAAAATTTGAGTGCGACGTTAATGGAAGTCAAGGATCTCATTATAATTTCCATGACTTGACTGGTGACTATAAATTTGTAAGATGAAGCTATTAATGTTAATATTAGCCAGAAACGTAATAAAGCATCAGCAGTTTCATTGAGTAAATGCATTTATTTTTACATCATTTAGCAGACAATCTTAATAATACAATCTTACAATCCAAGCAATTGTAAGAGGGCCTTGCTCAGGGACCCAACAGTGGCAGCTTGACAGAGGTGGGATTTGAACCCTGGACCTTCTGGTCCATAGTGCAGAACCTTTACCACGAAGCTACCATATTCCTGCCCCATGTTTAGCTTTTTGATATGTCATTAAGAGCTGGACTTAACAACTACATGAATGAACCTTTGATCAGCCATGGCTTTAAAGACGCAACACCATTAATTAGTGGCGTAGAAACTGATTCAGTTAATTTTTGTTGATGGGACTATAACTGACTTCAGTGTTGTTGCTCTTCAGCCAAGCTGTGAACACATCATGCACCGAGGACAGTTGTTTTACTGTGCTGACTTCATTTCAAGTGCATCCAAATCCTTGTTTGTAAGGGTGATGATCCTCAGCTCATTGGAAGTATCAGGCTGGTCATTAATAGCTTCAGCATCCAAATCTAAATTGAAACAAATATTTTTAACCTCATTACAATTTATTGGCAGTGTAATACTTGTAGAACTTCAATCGGAGTCCCATTATCGTGCGATATTAGCACTCCTAGAACATCTCTCAGCCAATCAGATTGCGGGGTCGGAATTAGCTGTCATATAATTAAAAATCAACACAAAACGTACCAGGAAAATCACACCTTTATGGGCGCTCAGGTGGTGCTAACATGTTGGCCCATCACTGCAGAGACCCGAGTCTCTCAGCGGTGCCTCCAACCTTGCCGGTCCCTGCACATACACAGTTTGCTGTGTCTCAGAGAGGGAAGGCTAGAATGAAGGATGATGAACTCGGCAGGTGTAGTCCACTCCTCCTTGAGGATTCATTATGACTCACATCACCAATGCCTGCTGCTGGGTTATACAGAGTCACTCAATCTCCTTCATTGGTGGAGGGGTCAAGCATCCAGTGGGAACTGTCAGGAAACTGGAATTGGGCAGCCCAAATTGGAAGTAGAAGGGTAAAATGTAAAAGAAAAAACAAGATAATACACCTCCACAGATGTTTTGCATGAGATCAGCATGAATGTATCAATAAAGGCTTTCAGTCAACCAGGTCATATTTAGCATCTAGCGAGAGCAAGTCAAGGAGATTGCATTTTGTCACATTGAATCTGAGGAGCTGACAAATGAAAAACATCACTCAAATTCCACCACCCACTCAGTCAGCAGTCTTTCTTTGCAAGGCAAGCTGCAGCCTTGGAGAACCTAATAATCAGCATCTCTGGTGGCATGTTGACAGAAACTGATGGCAGTAAAACCAGCAGAAGCTCTTCGCAATCTCTAGAAGGCCACAGGATTGTTAGCACGCCTGGCAGGAAGAGACTGATTCATTGTTTACAGTAGACGTGCATGGTATTAGTGAGCTCATAAAACTTCGGAAAAATTCGTTCAGCTGTCCTGTTCTCATGTGACAGTAGGCGAACGGGTAGGAAGAGTCTGGAGACGGACCCAAACCAGGACCTTCTGCGAGGAAACCTGGCACTCATCCTTTACCTTGACACTAATGGTTGTTATCCTGTGGGGACGAATCCAGCCCAGCAGATGTTTCTCGTGTGATAAGGCCAGACTCATCCCCCGCAGACTGTAGTGACTTTCCCTGTGTATTTGTATGCCTAATTGTCACCGTTGTCCTTTTAACATGTCTATCTTAGAAGATTAGGCTCTCAGAGACAGACAAACAAAACCATGGGCTATGTTATATAAACTTATTTGATCGTGTCTTGTAATGGTCGTAGTTGGAACAGTCAGGAAAATGAAAAATGTTTTCTAATAACTGCAGTGGGTACGTACATGGTGGAAGGTGTTTGTCTGACCACAGTTTTACCACAATATGATATTTTTCATGATTGTTTTAACAACAGAGTCACGATGAAAATGGAACATGATCCCCCCTCGTAGTCCTCTGAAACCAGACCCATTTTAAATGGCTACTGAGAGTCATCAGTGGCAGCCCAAGCACTGTTCAGTTTCTAAGTTCGCATCTAACCAAGTACGCTCCAAATTCCCGGATGTGTTCTTGATCCACCCATATTATCGAGGATGCATCAGAGCAGACTTGGACATCGGGATTTGAACATCGAAATATCCCACAATGCATTGCCAGCTCGGTAATGCCGGATGAGAGGACTCCCTACTGGATGTATAATTTCTAAAGTAATACTGTTATTGTGTCACGGAATGAAGTTATAAGAGTTTTTAGGTGAGAATGTAGTTGTTTAAAATTCAACTATGCGGTCAGTTTATCAAGATAGAGCTTATATAAAAAATGCTCAGGCAATTTCGGAGATGTGACGTAAAGTTATTAACGTATTTATGCATTATATGTATCATTTGTTCAGCCTGTATTCTAAATATGAATTGTCTGATATAAATTGAAGTTCAGAATTAAATTCCCTTCTAAAATTAGTCTTGTTTGGTGCTCGCTTATGTTTGGGAAGGTTTTTATTTATGCTTAAATGCGATCGGTCCGTTGTTACACGTAGATTAAACTATTCAATGGAAAGTAAGGCTTTATGCAAGATGTTTTAGGACTTTATCTAGGTGTAAAAAGTAAACTATTGTCTCCATAGCCAAGTACGCTGCTGTTCCAATTGTAGAATAACCCAACTGCGTCCTCCCTTCATCAGGAGAATGTACTCGCAAGTCCAACTTCCTAGTCCAGACTTAGGAAGTACGCAAGTCCGAACTTCATGTACTTGGTATTGAGAAACCGCCATTGTTACGCTGCTCGGAAAATGACTAGGGACAAACGGTAAACACTCCTCCTTTGAATAAAAGGGTCGTAGAGTCGCAAGGATCGAGGCTCGTTGATTATTCCCCTGCGTTCGCTGGTTTATACCAGCGATCGGGTTTCGCCTTGTTCCCCGTTCATGGTGCTGCCTACCCAGTGCCTTTATTAGCGCCACTTCGTGTCTCTTTCTCTCTCACGAACCCGGCTCGTCGCCATTGCGAGCCCTGTCTTTGTGAATCTACTCCCAGTTCGGCGCATTAGAATCTGCCATTCAAAGCCCCTTTATTTTCGTGTTCTTCTTTTCGTGAGGGATTGCACTCGGCGCCCATGCTCCCATCCCAGTTCGATCCCCGCTGCCTGTTCCACAGGCTGAACATCCTATTTCCTTTTTACCCATGTGTTTAAGGCCTATATGTTTATTTACACACACACACTTGTGCGAGTGCTTGTGTAGTTTCTCACCCCAGTTTAATACGTGTATATATGTTTATTCATTGTTACTCACACACACACACTCTCGCACCATCCCCTTTTGCACCATTAGCTGGGCTTTCCAAATGGCCAATCTAACTACACTTGGGTCCTTCTCACAAAACCACACAGTTCACCCTAGTGAACCGTAACAGCCCAATCAGGAACGCAAGAACAAGAGTGTATATAACAAGCAACACGCTGACTATAAAAACATGGATATTATATCAGGTGGAATCTAACTGAAAGACTGGGGAATGATGGTGAAAACCTCGCAGTGACTGTATGGAACTGTTTACTTGTTTATGTAAGTGTATTATAGTCTGTTCATGCCCTCAAAATCACAAACTATAGCTTCCTGTACTACTCTTCGCTCGTGTCTGTTGATGATGAGAAAGACACAAAGGCCTTTACTTGTACTAAAAGCTCAAAGAGTGGCAGGTTAGTGAATATGATAGATAACATCATTACATCACACTCATGTTCTCAAATATAAATCAGACATTATGTGACAAGTGATCTTTTTAAGCATCTCACTTTGACAAGGAAGTTAAGGGTTAATAATAAGTTAATAATAACTGTTTAACTAGCTTTATCTTTTTAATGAACTTACCAGTGTGCCAAACATCTCTATATATGTTCCCACTGGTAACGTTAAGTTTATCATAACGTCCGGACTGCTAAAAATCAAGCGTTCACAATCACAAGTGGATCATCAATAATAATTAAAAACATGATCAGCTCATATTCATTCAACTCAGCAGACTCAGCAGAGCTGTAATGGTAATTATGGCATGTACATTTTGTCAATCATTATGTCTATTGCTAGAAAATGCACTCAGTAGAAATGATTTAACCAGTGAGATCTGGCTGCAAATAGAAAGTTAACTAACTATTTCAAAGAAATCACATAAACTCAAGAATACATTACTTTTCCTGAAGTTTTAAGTTTTTACCCTAGTATCATTTCAGTATCGGTATCAATGCAGGTATCGCATCGAAGACATAATTTTGGTATCATGACTACACTAGCGGTGGCTCAGTGATCGAGGTTTTAGATTACTAATAGAAAAGGCGTCATATTTTGGCTCAGTTGAGCTACTGGGCTCTTAATCAAGGCAGTTAATCCTCAACTGCATGCTCATTGGTGTTTTATTTATCGAAATATCTCCTGAGGGCAGTAATACAAACGATTGGTTCTGTGAGAGGACCAATCAGAACACAGAACACAAAACTGCTGATTGCTTTGGAAGCAAGCAGCTCAACTATTCCTCAAATGGATGAGAAATCTGCTAAATAAAGAGATAAGTGCAGCTGTGACAGCAAGATCACAAGTTGATGTGTTTTATACTGTATATATTTACATATTTCAATATATAATACTCCAACATGCCAACTGCACACATCATTTGTAAGTCACTCTGGATAAGGATGTTTGCAAAATGCACAAATTCCTCATTTCACTCCCTTTACCTCCTAAATACAGCCGAACCTCGGAATTCGAACTTAATTGGTTCCAGAAGGCCGTTCAAACTCCAATTTGTTCAAAGTTGAAATCAAATTTCCCCATCAGAAGTCATATAAATTGGATTAATGCATTCCTGACCCCCAAATGAGTTTTTTTACACCTATAGTTGTATGTAGTTAATGATTAAAAGCATGAATAGAGCAAAGGAACGTAATACAATAATAGTACTCAACAAATACATGACATAATTGAAATATTAAGACATGAAATTACTGATAACAAAGTGAAACTTCATAGTCACTGAGGCGAACACAGTTTCTGCACATCTTATCACTGGGACTGTGGTGCTGTGGATGAGGGGGCATCTGAAATCTCACCCATCGTCTGATATAAAACACATAAAATAATAATAAATTCTATAATAATACAGTGGGGCAAAAAAGTATTTAGTCAGCTACAGATTGTGCAAGTTCTCCTACTTAAAAAGATGAGCGAGGTCTGTAGGTACACTTCAACTATGAGAGACAAAATAAGTAAAAAAAAAAATCCAGGAAATCACATTGTAGGATTTTCTAAGAAGTTAATTATAAATTATGGTGGAAAATAAGTATTTGGTCAATAACAAAAGTTCAACTCAATACTTTGTAACATAGCTTTTGTTGGCAATGACAGAGGTCAAACGGTTCCTGTAAGTCTTCACCAGGTTTGCACAAACTGTAGCTGGTATTTTGGCACATTCCTCCATGCAGATCTCCTCTAGAGCAGTGATGTTTTGGGGCAACATCGACTTTCAACTCCCTCCACACATTTTCTATGGGCTTGAGGTCGGGAGACTGGCTAGGCCACTCCAGGACCTTGAAATGCTTTTTACGCACCCGAGTGGTGTGTTTGGGATCACTGTCATTCTGGAAGACCCAGCCACGTTCCATCTTCAATGCTCTCACTGATGGAAGGAGGTTTTAGCTTAAAACCTCATGATACATGGCCCCGTTCATAGAGGACAGAAGAGCTTCTTAAAGAAGAAGTTACAGGAGAGCCAGAAATCTTGCTTGTTTGTGGGTGACCAAATACTTATTTTCCACCATGAGTTACAATTAAATTCTTTAAAAATCGTACAATGTGATTTCCTGGATTTTTTTTTTTCTCATTTTGTCTCTCATAGTTGAAGTGTACCTATGATGACGAACGTTCAATGTCCAAATTCTTCAAGTGAAGAGGCATTTGAATTCAGAGGTTCCACTGTGCTATATAATTGCTGATCATTCACTGACACCAGCTGCTTTTGCCTGTACCTTCTAACTGAGAACCTGGAACAACTGCAAGCACAGGTTTGCTTCTCAAAGAAATGACACTTCATACCACTTACAGTTTCTCATCTTAGCACATTGTCATTTGAATTCACCGCTGCTACTCTTACAATCCCATTAACCACAACACTGCCACCTGGTAAATTAGGAACCATCACATAGGTGCTGAACACCTTGTTGACATTCCCCTTCCTTGGAGACTTCAAACTTTCCCCAGCCAACCACATGTCTTGCTGCCCACAACAGGAAGGGGAAGGACAATGTTCTGGACCAGGTCTTCATAGTTCTTGAGATTAACGTAACACCATAGAGGAGTTAATTACATGTATGTTCTTGCTCTCATTGCATTCATCCCCACCCTCAAAATCCTTCCTCTACTACTCTACTGCCTCACTCCATCACTCACTCTTCCTCTGCCTGATGTTCCTATCTGGGAACAAGGAACATGAAGCAGCTGACAGAACGTGGAGGAAGTCGGAAACGTCTTCTGTTCTCTACTGTCAAAAGTGTGATTGCTGCAAAGACCTGTTTCTACAGAAGAAACCTACAGGCGTCTGCTACTCACCCACAAAAGCTACATGCCACACTTTTTACTTCTAATCGTTCCTTCATCATTCTTAACTGGTGAAGACTGGCGAAGATGAAGAAGGTTTTGTACTTTTCCACCTGCCTTGCAGCTTGAACACCCTACCAGGCGCTTCTGTCTTTCTGAAAAAAAGATATCCTACAGCTTTATATGTCCAGCAATCCCATTGGATTTACAATACGCCAATCAATTATGGAAGACGTCCTTCCATCTCTCACGTCAATCTACAAACATTGACATCTGATCATGTTCCTTGTGGGTCCAGGCCAGCAAGTTGTTCCTATTCCAAAGAAGCCCATAGTTCTCGTCCTTATTCATCCACACATTTCTGCGATTAATACAACCTGAACCGCTTAACGTACAGACATGGTTCAAACACTGTTATGTAGATAATCACGCTGTGTGGTGGGTTGTGTGTTTTGGAGTCAATCCAATTTACCATTTCTAATAGATTTGAGTTTCAAAATTTAAAATCTCCCATAGAAATGCATTGATGAAATGTTCAGATTCAGAAGTATTCAGGCCAAAAATATTGGGACACGTCCCCACCCATGGCCAAAAGTACTGGAACACGCCCTCACCCGCGGCTAAAAGTATTGGGACATGCCCCCACACGCAGCCAAAAGTATTGGGACACGCCCCCACATACAGCCAAAAGTATTGGAACACAAGCCATATTCGTTCCTTTTGCCACATTTCAAGCAATGTTGTGGTTCTTCCAGGAAATGCAGATCTAGTATTCTTAAATGTTCTGTCTACAAACAGATGTCTCTCATTATCATTCTCAAACTTCATACATCATCATTTTCTTGATGATGAATTACTGTTTAATCCTGAGCAGGGTCACGGCACAGCCGGTGCTCAGTCGGCAGCAAAGGGCATAAGGCAGAAACAACCCTAGACAGGGTGCCAAACCATCGTAGGACACACACTCACAAACTCATACACACACTCACACACTAGGGGCACTTTAGAGACACCAATTGGCCAAACACGCATGTCTTTGGACTGTGGGAGGAAACTGGAGTGCCCGGAGTAAACCCACGTTGACACGGGGAGGACATGCAGCCTCCACACAGAAAGGACCCAGACCACTCCATGTGGGATTGAACCCAGGATGTTCTCGCTGTGAGGCGACAGTGCTACCTATGAGCCACCGTGCCGTCATTCTGCAACTTGATAATGTCAAAGATTTTATTGTACTAGATGCACATTGTTCTTATTATTTGAATTATTTTATTAAACTTTAATTGTAAGCAAAAACAAGAGAAATTGTTTAATTTTATTATTAGCACCATACAATCTCAGCAATAAGCCAGATTTTAAGATGTTTTCATATATACAGCGTTCCCCTGGATGATCCCTTCTAACCTTGAGTATACATTCTCTGCACATCATGCTTTACTCATCATACTTTGGGTGTTACACCAACCTTTTGCCACATGATGCCCAGAGCAGATGCTCAGTCAGCTACACCGTCCAAATAACATGCGGGTCAACAGCTACAGCAGCGGGGCAGAAAAGCAGCAGATCTGCGGATATCCATAGACAAGAGGATTTAGCTCAGTGACTGGCAAAATGCCCGGTCTCTCATAGGGAAATGGGCAACAAAAGGATTTACTGCATAGAAGAAAAAGGGGCGACTAGATTTTTCTCCATTTCCCAGCTGGAACCTTTTTGGAGAAAAGTCGCCATCTGGAAAAGACACCAAGGGCAATTTCCTGCCTAAATCATGACAAATGACAGGCGCCATGCGTGATGCCAAAATGCTGAAGTGCCCTTTCTCATCTCCTTTTCCACACTTTCTGCATCCCATATTCCCTTCTCTGTGAACATTCTGATCAGTCTCACTCATCTCCCTCCTCTTTCCCATATTATGAGTGCAGGAGCACAGGTCTCCCTTCAGGATCACTGAACCCGAGCAGACAGGAGGAGAACATGGAGTCAGAGAGGTGAGCTGACAGCCATCAGTGCTCCAGACGGTCCGTGAGGTGTCTTGATTGCACCGAGCGAGCATTCGTTGTCAAGAAGCCATCAAGGGTCTGTCCAAAGCCATTAGAACACATCTACTGGGACACTGAGTCTAAACGCCTGCCGGATCTAAATGCCTCCTCTAAACAAACAACATGCCAAAGTAGTGTGTGATAGTGATGCACAAATGTTGCCTACTGTAGTATAATATATAACCACTATGTTTTGTGGCAAAGTTGGCAAACGATATGTAAATGCAGCAGAGGTAAAGCTGAAAACACAACTGGAAGCCTAAACTGTTATACACATGGGTGTTAAACAGCACATAACTGTACACCAGGTTGACCATTTAAACAAATATATTACAGAACCTTGTGGTTAGACTATGATATTTAAATCTGAAAAAAATCCTGTATTCTCCAATTCAACTAAAGACATTATATTCTTATAATAAAAATAAGCTTAACCCAGAAACTGGGTTGACATTTTATAGCATAACACATAGAGCTTGCAACTAACTAATTCATCTCCGAAACAGATTTTACAAAAAAGATGATAATGATGATTAAAACCATAACATTTCCATTCTTATTGCAAGAAATTCATCTCATGAAGACCTGGTAATTAGCTAACAAGTCAAATGTGTTAAATGAGGTAACAAGTTCTTCAGTGCTGTATCCCCACAGGACTGGGACCTGACATCCCCAGTATAGAATCCCAAAGGAACAGTGGTCATGCCTCCTTCACAAGGACTGACAGGCACTGCTCAGCATAATGAAGCTTCCAGCACCATATGGTATTTGGCAGTTTGATATCGTAGTGTAAAAATAATGGCAATTTGCTAGGCCACCAATGTGGTTACCTGGGTTCATGTCCCAACTACTGGCTAAATCTGGGGGACTGTGATTTTCAGGATAGGTTCCAGGCTTGAGCCCAAACCCAGCCCCCACTCAACTGTGACCATGGCCGAAATAAGCAAGAGGAAAATGGGGAAAAATAATACAGTCTTACCTCGGTTCTCGGCATTAATTAACCGAAAATGACAAATACCGAACATTTTCTTTCCCATAAGGAATAATGTAAATTGAATTAATCCGTTCCAGACCCCCATATAATCCACACCTTAATAGGGCATTATATGCATTAATGAAGGTGTGTTGTACAGGTGCTCCCTGATTTGCGATGGGGATATGTTCTGACAAATCTATCATATGTTAAATGTATCATGATCCAATGGGTTTAATATAGTCTATACTGTATCATAGCAGAGCCTATTCCACATTAACACTTACATTAACATTTACATTAACCTACATTTGGCCAAAATCATTAACACAAAGCTTATTTCTTAAAAAAGTGTTGAACAGTCTCATGTAATTTAGTGAGTAATGGATTGAAAGTGAAAAGTAAAACACTTACTATATTGGTGAACTCAGGGAATTTGCATAGCTGCTGAGCTAAATGCAGCCTGTGTTCTGGAGGATTCAGTTCCTGATTTCCTTTTGGTTGGCTCTTATAAACTAACCTTTCTAGGACCCATGGAGAATTATTTGCACTAAGAATATAGTACTGTAGACGTAAAAGTAAAGAAAAACACAATAAGCACAGCAGAGTTCATCACTGTTGTGACTCAACGAGTTGCGCAAACGACGAGAACAGAGACAAATTTGTCTGGTCAAAATGCGTTAAGATCTTGTGATGTCATTGAATGCTTGGCTTTCTCTGTCCTCAAGTGACCCCATAAAGGCTTGATAAGGGTTTAGGTCAGGTAACTGTGGAGAAATGTTCATGAGAGTCAGTACTCTTTGGTCCACTTCTTCTTTGGTCTTCAAGTAATTGTTGAAAAGTTGTAATGTACCTTTCGGGTCATTATCCTGCTCAGGTATGAATACTTTTTACACTGTAGTTTGGACTATGCATTCGAGGGTGTTCGGTTGATGCAGTGCAATTTTCTATCCCACCACCGTGGTGGGCTGCGTTCAGGTCCTGACAGTGGATCACCAAGTCAGGCATCAGACAGACACATAATTGGCAGTGTCTGAGGGAGAGGAGGCTGGACAGGGGGCTGCGCCTCGTGAATTCTGGCATAGGCACTGAACCCAAACCCAGCACCAACCCTCAAACCAACTCCCTTCCGAGAATGAGAAAATGAATAACAATTAAAAAGGATGCATTTGAATGGATAATCTAGCAGTAGGTGTGGTTTAAATGGTTGACCTCACCAATTAAAAGGGGTGTCCACATACTTCTGACCATGCTTCTGCAATGCATCTCATATAAGCCTATCCCTCAACATAACATATAGAATGCAAGCTGTGCTCTGAGTGTGTGTATTAGATATGGCCCGCAAGCTCCGTGTTTAGATGTAGCGGAGCATTTGGAGCAGCGGGCGCTGACTGACTCAGCCTCCCACGAGACGATGCAGTCCAGCAGAGAGAGAAAAACAACAAGCTGCAATGCTTTTTAAAGGGGAAGCTGCAGTCCTGGTTTAGAGAGAGGTGGATAGAGATTGAGACAGATGGCAGGGACATTATATGTTGTATGTATGAGGAAGCACAGCCTGTTGCAATATAGATACTGTATAAACATACAGACATTGCATAGATACAATGCAGATCCATAACAAGCCTCACAGCAAGAAGGTCCTGGGGTCAATCCCAGGGTGGAGCAGTCTGGGTCCTTTCTGTGTGGAGTCTACATGTGCTCCCCATTTCCATGTGGGTTTACTCCGGTTTCCTCCCACAGTCTAAAGACATGCCTGTTAGGTTAATTGATTACACTAAATTGGCATTGACTTGAGTGTATAGATATATATATATATATATATGACTAGTCGATGTAACCTTGTGTATAATGTAAACTTGTTTATGTCGCTGAAATGACCACAGGCGTCTTTGTCCCCGAGCTGGGCGATATAATCCCTCCAGCAGGACCTGGGTCTACCCTGGGGCCTCCTCCCAGTTTACCGTGCCTGGAATACTTCTAGTAGGAGGCGACCATGACGCACTCCACTTGGGGTAGGTTCTCACCCCCTACCTAAAGAGAGCATGGCATGTTTTTCCGTGAACAAATATAGTATATATTAAACTGTACAGTATATATTATGAACATTCAGCTTACAATGGACTTGTTGGAATGTATCCCCATTGTAAAATGGGGAGCATCTGTATAAATTTGCTGCCACAACAATTTTACCTTCTGGTCAAGGGGCTCATGGTGGGACCCAACCCTGTTGGTCACAGAGCACATGAACATACACACATTCACACACCTGCTCACTTATATTGGCACACGTTGGAGAAATGTTCCTTTTGGAGAGGAGTGGCTTTCTCCTTGTAATACAACCATTGTTGTTCAGTGTTCTCCTGATGGTGGTTCATTAATATTAGTCTGATACAGGCTATCTGATACGTAATATTGGATCATTTGCCCCAGTTATTTTTGTCTAATTTGTTTAAGTGGGTTCTCTTTATCTCTTTTAGGACTTTCATGAATATCTGATGAGATTTTATATCATATTTATGCAAAAATGTAGAACATTTTAAATCCTTTACAAGCACGGCTGGATATGATTCTCCCTCCTCTCAAAGAATAATATTGGGCCAGAGCCCAACAGGAAATAAAAAGCATATTTGCTGTTATTTCATAAAAGAAAAATGAAGTCAGACTGGAAGGCTCCATAGATCAAAATCTCAAACAGTAAGTAAATCCATGTTATACATGCACATTAACCAAACAGAAGGAACAAATGGAAGCTACACACTCCCATTATGCACACAATGCACACAGCAACTGCTGTATAATGATATTAGTCGTTCTTTTTATTTTTATATCGCCTTTCCCACAGTCAAGGTCGCACAGTAAACACACACATACAAAGCTTCTTTCAGGGCATTGGCTCTTCTTCACATGGCTCTGTCCTTCCCAGTGTCAAATCCCACCGAAGGCACTGCTATTCTCAAAAACACCCACAGTGTAACATCCTCCACTCACACTCCAGCCGCACAGATGTGCGATTGGTAATTGAAAATGTTCACATCTCATTTGCTTCACTGCTACTGCTAGGTTCCTTCAGTTGCTTTGATTTAACCGCTTAATGAATGCAGCGCTCTTAGTGCAACGCATGATCAGTTATGCAATATGCCATGATACTCACATGAAAAAAGCTGCAAAGATAAGGACTGCTGTGTTCGAGAGTCAGGATTACACTATATGTCAGGACTTTTGATATGATATGAACCAAAACCATGACAAAATTGCATGTTGATCTGATAGTATTTGTTGCACTGAGTGAGACAATAAATGCGTGTCCAAGGTTTGACCACTTCTTGTGATGTCACTTTTTCCTCATAAGCAGGCTAAACTCGTTATCTCGCCAATGTCCGTTTCATGCCTATTTTTGGCGAGAGGCAAGTTTGGTGACTTAACAAGGTTACAAAAAAATAGACAAAGCCCTCGTAATCATACAACCACATTTACAATGTACATAAACATGTAGAGTTTCTATTTATTTACGCAAATATTTTGTGATGGATGATTGTTTCTGTGACGCGACTCACATGAAGTCCTGCCTGCGATGAATAACAGCAAAGTCAATATAAGATAAGTCAGTTCACTCTGCCGCCACCTTGGTAACGCCAAATAGCAGCTATACAAGACCAGACTTCTATGTCTTTGAATGGGGAGAGACCTATATATCCAAAACTGAAAGAGAAATTTACATATTTTAGTTTAAAATGCACATTTAGAAATGCTGGTATAATCTGACAAAAATAATCTAAACTTCATGTGTTGCTGGGTTTAAACAACACAGAAAAATATGATTTTTAAGGTTATTCTGGCTACAGCGCATGTGCATCCCACCACAACAAAGGGGCCAAGACTTGACGTCCCTCTTTCCGATACATTTACTAATATGCCGATTGGTTCTTTCTAATGACAAGGCGGGGCTTCTGTATTACAGTCCAATTCATATTTTAACCAGTGACCAGTGTAATTTTCATATAACGTCTCTGATAACAGACAGGTGCTGTACAGTACATCATCCGGCGTCGCAAGTTTAGAGTAGGATTAAAGTGACATGTGGTAAAGGGACTGTGGTAGCCTAGTGGGTAATGTACTGGACTCTGGACCAGAAGGTCCAGGGTTCAAATCCCACCTCTGCCAAGCTGCCACTGTTGGGTCCTTGAGCAAGGCCCTTAACCCACAACTGCTTGGATTGTAAGACTGTACCAATTGTAAGTTGCTCTGGATAAGGGCGTCTGCTAAATGCTGTAAAGGTAAATGTAAATGTGACACCTTTGGATGGTCTGATACAATTGCGGCTTAGCAGGGTAGACATTTGTCACATTGTAAGCTTGGTGAAACAAAGTTGGAGGCTTTTTGCGGTAAAGTGCATGGAAGGAAATCCGTCCTGCCATCACAGGTGGTAAGAGATGAGGTTGGGATAATGGGGGGCAAGATAATGAGCTTAGCCTGTAGTTTAACTGCACACTAAATCCTAAAATGATGTGAGATTGGTGCATTGTCAATTTCGCACTTTTCCAGGGAAGATGTTTTAAGTGGGGAGTTTCCAACTGAATGAAAAAGTGTAATTGTCACGCCCGTTTCACATAACCTGCCTCGCTCTTCCTCGCCCGCCTATTGATTACCCACACCTGTTCTCGTTCTCGGCCTATCTACCCTACCACACATAAGCACCCCTCAGTCTAACCACAGACGCCCTCAGTTCCGCTTCCTCCCAGCCCACCGAGGCTCCCACAGTCCGCGTACAGAATCGCCCTGCCAGGTCAATACGATGGCGATCCGGAGCGCTGTGAAGGCTTCCTCCTTCAGTGTGAGCTCTACTTCACCCACTCACCACCGGAATCCGACGCAGCCCGCATCGCCCTGGTGGTTTCCCTCCTCTCCGGTTGAGCCTTGGATTGGGCCACCGCCATCTGGAACCAACAAGGTGAGGAGGCCAGCAGTTACGGTCGCTTTCTGACCACTTTCCGCGTGGTATTCCAGCATCCTCGCAAGGGACGCACCACCGGTGAAGTCCTGCTCACTCTACGCCAGGGCCGTCGCCCTGCCGCCGACTACGCCCTTCACTTCCGCACCCTGGCGGCACAAAGTGAATGGAACACTCCTGCTCTTCTCTCCGCTTTCCACCAAGGTCTGCTTCCCGATCTCAGGAGAGAACTGGCCGAGCGTGACCTCAACCTATCTCTGGAGGAGCTCATCACTCTCACCATCCGCCTCGACCAACTTCTCGCTCCCCGGACGACCTCCGCGCCTCGTCCCGCTCCACGGGCCTCTCCTTCTGCCTCCTGTGATCCCTCGCCTCTGGCTGAGCCCATGGAGATCGCCCGCACACATCTGTCCCCCGAAGAACGCCGCCGTCGCTTCGAGCAGGGTCTCTGCTGTTATTGCGGATCTGACCGCCATCTTCGTCCTGCCTGTGACCTCGCTTCACCCACTGGGTCAGACCACACACGTGCCAGGGACCCGGCACGTTCACCTCGGGTGAGTCGACTCTGTCTTGATTCTTCGTTTACGCTACCTGTGCTCCTGCGGCTCGCTCACACTGACGTTTCTCTCACAGCGTTGATTGACTCTGGCGCCCAGGGGAACTTCATCGCCACCTGCCTTTTCACCGAATGGAAGATCCCCTGTATTACACTCACAGCCGGACACCGGATCACAGCGGCCGACGGCCGTCCGCTCGGATCGGGACTGCTCACCCGTACCACCGCTCCTCTCTGCCTGCTCATCGGCGCCACCCACCAGAAGTCCATCTCTCTGTATCCCGTGGACTCCCTCACCTATCCAGTCATCCTGGGGCTTCCCTGGCTTCGCCGCCATGATCCTCTCATCTCGTGGTCCGCCTGTGAACTCACCCGCTGGTCTCCGTGGTGCCAGGACCATTGTCTGCTCCGTCCCGCTCTGCAGGTCAACGCACTTCCTGTCTCGGACTCCGCACCCCTACCGGACAACGTGCCAATACAGAGACCTGGCCTCCATCTTCACGTCCAGCTCGCCGCCTCCTCTTCCTCCACATCGCTCGTATGACTGTGCCATCGACCTCGTCCCAGGCGCACCGCTACCCAAGTCCCGTCTATACCCTCTATACCCTCTATACCCTCTCTCGTCGGCCGAAGAACAAGCCATGTCGGACTACATCACGGAATACCTCGACCTTGGCTTCATCCACCCGTCCACTTCTCCCGTTTCAGCAGGGTTCTTCTTTGTGTCCAAGTGGGACGGTGGCCTGAGACCTTGCATAGACTATCGGGAACTCAACCGCATCTCCCACAGGTACGCCTATCCGCTCCCGCTGGTACCCTCCGCCCTCGAACAGCTCCGCACAGCTCACTGGTACACCAAACTGGACCTCAGAAACGCATACAACCTAGTCCGTGTCAAGGAGGGCGATGAGTGGAAGACTGCCTTCAGCACCAGCAGCGGCCACTACGAATACCTGGTGATGCCATTCGGCCTGGCGAACGCCCCTTCGTTCTTCCAGGCATTCGTGAACGACGTGCTCCGGGATATGCTGGGCTGTTTCGTCATAGTTTACCTTGACGACATCCTGGTGTATTCGTCGGATTTCGCCACTCACGTCTCCCACGTCCGCCAAGTGCTTGAGAGGCTGTGTCTTCACCATCTCCGTGTAAAGGCGGAGAAATGTGAGTTCCATTCCCAATCCGTGCGCTACCTGGGCTATGTGATCACCCCCTCCAGGGTCGCCATGGACAACTCTAAGCTCTCCGCCGTCCTCACCTGGCCCACGCCAACCTCCATCAAACAACTGCAGCGCTTCCTGGGTTTCGCGAACTTTTACCGCCGCTTCATCAGGGATTTCAGCCGCACGGTGGCGCCCCTCACTGCGCTTTTACAAGGCAAGCCTCGCTCTCTCCACTGGTCCCAGGAATCCGAGCAGGCCTTCAGCGCACTCAAGGCCACCTTTACTCGCGCTCCCGTCCTGGGACATCCCGACCCGGAACGCCCCTTCGTCCTGGAGGTCGACGCTTCATCCGTGGGGGTAGGAGCCATACTCTCTCAGCGCCTCGGAGATCCACCCAAACTACACCCAGTCGCCTTCTTTTCGCACAAACTCACTCCGGCCGAGCGCAACTACGACGTGGGGGACCGCGAACTGCTGGCCATCAAGCTGGCCCTGGAAGAGTGGAGGCACTGGCTCGAGGACTCCAAACACTCCATCACAATCCTCACCGATCATAAGAACCTGGAATACCTCCGTTCAGCCAAGCGTCTCAACGCGCGTCAGGCCCGTTGGACTCTCTTCTTTTCCCGATTCACGTTCTCCATCACCTACTGCCCAGGGACAAAGAACGCCAAGGCAGACGCTCTATCCTGCAGTCTTGACCTCAAGCCAGCCACTCCAGAGGAACCCACACCCATCCTCCCAGCCTCCTGCACCATCGGCGCTATCACCTGGGACTTCGAGCGTGAGCTGGACGACAGGCTCTCCCAAACACGCGTTCCGCCCAGATGCCCGTCAGACAAGAAGTTCGTGCCCATCGATCTCCGTGACCGCCTCCTCGCCTGGGCTCATCTCTCGTTGTGTTCTGGCCATCCCGGGGAGACCCGCACCTATCAGCTCCTGACGGCACGCTACTGGTGGGAGAACATGCGCAAGGACGTGCACCGCTTTGCGTCATCCTGTAATGTGTGCGCCCAAGCCAAGACTCCTCGCACTCTCCCCTCGGGCCTGCTCCACCCTCTGCCCGTGCCACAACGGCCATGGTCCCACATAGCGCTCGACTTTATCACGGATCTCCCTCCTTCCCACGGATCCACTGCCATTCTCTCCGTGATCGACCGCTTCTCCCGTGCCGTGCGCTTCATCCCTCTGCCGAAGATCCCCTCCGCGCTTCAGACAGCGGAACTGTTGTTTGAACACGTCTTCCGCGTCTTCGGCATCCCGCAGAACATCCTTTCGGATCGAGGACCACAGTTCTCCTCAGCGGTGTGGCGCGTTCGTGGCCAAGCTGGGAGCCTCCGTCAGCCTTTAGTCGGGATACCATCCACAAACCAATGGCCAATGTGAGCGAGTCAATCAGGAACTCAAAAAGTACCTCCGTTGCTATTGTCTCCACAACCCTCACGACTGGTCCCAGTTCCTCCCGTGGGCCGAAATAGCCCAGAACTCCCTCCGGCACTCCTCCACCAGTCTCACGCCGTTCCAGTGCGTTCTGGGCTTCCAGCCCCCTTTTGTGCCCTGGGATACCTCGCCCTCCGATTTCCCGGCCGTCGACGAATGGTTTCGCCGCAGCGAAGACATCTGGTGCCAGGTCCACCACAAAATCGCCAAGACCATCTGCCACTACCAGAGGCACGCTGACCGGCACCACCGCGCCGCTCCAGTCTACCAGCCAGGAGACCGCGTCTGGCTGTCAACCCGAGGGGAGTACGCAGGGAAGTACCCCTTTTTCTCCTCGCTTTCTGGGTCCTTATAAAGTAACGCATCGCATCAACGAGGTTACCTACCGTCTTCAAATGCCTGCTCACTTATGCATCTCTCGAACTTTCCATGTCTCGCACCTGAAGCCCTGGGTCACCGGTCCCCTGGCGGAGTTCTCACCGTCCGACCAGCCTCCGCCCTCCGACTCGCTGGAGGCTCCCACCTACATGGCCCATCGCCTCCTGGACTCCCGCCGGTGCGGTTCGCGTCTCCAGTACCTGGTTGAGTGGGAAGGCTACGGCCCCGAGGAGAACTGCTGGGTGGACGCGTCGGACGTCCTGGACCCCCTCCTCGTCCGGGAGTTCCATGCCGCCCGGCCAGACCGGCCAGCGCCCAGACCGCGCGGCCGCCCACGCCGGTCCTCCTCGCTCCTCCGGTCCGCCGGATCCCGCCGCGCCCCTGCCGGCACGAGTCCTTCTAGGGGGGGTACTGTCACGCCCCCGTCAAGTGCCGCTCCCGTTTCACGCAACCTGCCTCGCTCTTCCTCGCCCGCCTATTGATTACTCACACCTGTTCTCGTTCTCGGCCTATCTACCCTACCACACATAAGCACCCCTCAGTCTAACCACGGACGCTAAAGGTACCTACCTGCTCACGTAGCTCCTGCATCCCGATTGCAGTTCATAGTGTCAATAAAAGCCTCCTGTTTCTACTCCACTGCCTGCGTCTGTCTCCTACCTTCCATCGGCGTTACAGTAATAAATATTTGGCAACACACAAATACACACAAACATGTTTGTCTCACTATTTCTGTAAAAAACTGTGTTCCCTTTTGGGACCAGCAAAATATCCCCACAAGGTAACAGAAAATCGGATCTTTTTGTCTTTGTGGGGACATAATACACAATAATACATACACTTGCACAAACAGACCCAATAGCCTAATCACTAACTGTGTGTCGGTAGTGTTCCAAACAAACCCATTAACCTTGGTATATTACTTTAATATATAACTTTGGTAAGTCCTGAATAAATAAACACTGTACAGAGGCAGTGTTACCAATAAACCTATGTTTTACAGGTCTTGGAACTAGAGGGCACTGAATGTGGCTTTGTACGTACAGTGACTCATGAACAATCTTTATTTTATGTTGTTATTATTATTTTTATCTTAATACATCTATTATTATTTGTATTATTCATTAAGGTCTGAAAACACTCTACCTTCTTTATTTTGACCATTTGTCATTTACAGCAAATAAATGCTCCATTTCACTGAAACACATCCAGTACCTACAAAAGTAGAGAAATTGATCATTTTGCATTAGTTTCTTAATATGCACTCATTGACATGCTGCAAAACTCTGCATGCAGTTCTGTCTCGGGCGGAACTGCATGCAGGCGTAAACGATTACAGGTGTGATCTGAATAGACACTGCGTCTTGCCACAAGAGGGCGTAAAAATGTTTTTCCCGCTGCCCTATAAAAAGGCTCTCAGAGGCTATTTTTGGGTAGTGTACCTCTTGATGAGAGATCGTTGACTGCTAGACATATATGCCTTTCTTATCTAGCTGTTAGGAGGTATTGGGAGCAATGGTTCTGTGAGGGCACACGCACATGGCGAAGAGTCTCCGGATGGCCGATACAGACCACCAGTTGTGTTTGGGAATCCGATGACGGCCGGGTTCAAGTATGGAGGGCTTGTGGTGAGCGCTTCAATCCTGCCTTTTCTGTGGAGCAACATACTGCCCCAACTACTGATGCGATGGATGATGATCTACAGGCCCAGCTGCTACATCTTTGGGCAAATGCACTGCAGGATACCATACAGATCCGGTTTGCCTCTATACCCAACAGTATCTCATCTTGTGTCCAGGCTAGAGACAGCCTAACAGGGTAACTAGAGCCTTCTTTCAATTGTACAGTTTTCCACAATAAACATATCTTCCGCTTTAATCACTTACATGATCATCATGAATGTAATCATCATTACATTCATACATATAAAGTTTCAGTTGATTCCAACAACTCCTTCTTGGTGAGGTTTTTTTTTTTTTTTTGTCAATGAGTGTGTTCAGAAAAGGTGCCATGGAAGAACAATGATAGCTTTGTGAGATATTCAAAGGCCACATTCACGGGTGACTAACACTGCTCCTCAGTAATCTAGCAATCTGCTGGTGCCTCCCTAGTCCTTTTTCTTTCATCCTCTTTCTTTTACGTTATGTTTTTCCCTCCAGTGGTTTCCTTCTGGGGTTTTTTCATGCTCCCTCCCTCTATCGCCCAGCTCTACCCCCCAGCTATTGCCTTGCAGTCACTGTTTTGGTACATCAAAGGTAACTGCTGTGGAAGAATAGCCATTTCTACCTCCAGTGATTTCTCCCCTTTGTATATACCTAAATCAGTTAGGCATCACCATAATTGCCCAACCTTTTACCATTATACATTAAATCAGCACAATAGATTTTCTTATTGGGTTGCATTTAGGATTCAGATTCAACATTATCATTTCAGGACTTTTCTCTGTACTGCACCAGTTGGTGGAATAAAGTCAGGCAGGATGCCAGTGTTTTACTGAGATGTTTTTAGGCTGTGATTTGTTCGTGTCAGCATGAGGACATGACTACTAAGGAGACTTGGCTCTTTTGTAAGTTGTCCTGGATAAGGGCGCCTGGTAAATACTGTAAATATATTTGTGTAAAACTGGTAGCTAAAATATTTTTATTTGTTAATAATATTAGACCCAACTAAAGTATAAACCTTAGGCACCCAACTACAGTTCTGGTAAAGAAAATTACATGTCCTTCATCTTTTTCATCTTTTCTTATTCCTTCTCTCTCCTTCCCTGTATCTGTCCCCTGTATCTCTACCTCCTTTACCTCCCCTACCATCTTTTCATTCGTATACTATCTCCCTTTAACTCAACAGACAGGGGCTGTACATCATCCGGCATTGCCAGTGTAAAGTAGGATTAAAGTGCCACCTATCGATGGTCTTAAACTTGGCAGCTTAGCAGGGTAGAATTTCATTGCTGGCAATACATTTGTCACATTTTAAGTTTGAGGCGAAGTTGGCAGTGTTTTAACTTAAAATGCATGGAGGGAAATCCATCCTAACATCACAGGTAGCAAGAGATAAGGTTGGTGAGATAACGGGGGCAAGATAACGAAGTTAGATAACGAAGCTCTGTGTTTTTTCTCTCACTCCGGTTTATTCTTTCTTTCTTTCTTCTGCTTTCACTACCTACCTTTTTCTCTTTGTTATAATGTCTCTACCTCCCTCTGTTCCTTTTTCACACATACACATTCTCTATACCGTCCTCTTTTTCTTATTCTCTCTCTACCCCATTTCATACTCCTTTGTAGTAGCTTTCTACATCTTTTTTCTCATTCTCTCTACCCTGTCGCTCTTCTTCTGTCTCTCCTTCCATTTATCCTTTATTGTACCTCCCTCTATTTCTCTCTACAACCCTCTTTCATTCTTTCTTATTCCCTTTCTCTTGTTCTTATTCTTTCTCTATCCTCTTTTTTCACATTAGTGTCACTTTAGTCTCTCACTCTCTATACCTCCCTCTGTCTCTCTACCTCCACACCTCTCTTTCTTATTCTCTCTCTACCTCTGTCTGTCTCTATTTTGAATTATGTTTCTACCTCCCTCTGTCTCCTTCTTTTTCTGTCTCCACCCTCTTTCACTCTTTCTTGCGCCCTCCCTTCCCTCCTCTTGGCTGCTGTCTAGCAGTCATCGTTCAATGAAGTTGATTTGGTGCCAGGTTCCTGGTCCAGCAGGTGCTGCTGTTGAGAGGAAATCTATTCCCATCAATCTCTGCTCCTCCTCAGGCTTCCTTTATAAAAACACCTTTCATTTAAAAGCTTTCACTGAGTGATATTTTACTCCATCACGACTCTGCTGGCTACAGATGCATTGCGGCCTTGTGGCTCTCAGCAAACACTGCATGCTGCTCTATATTACACACACGTACAGGGCAGAAGGCTTGCAGGAAATTACTTACAGGCTCAGGGGTAGCTTTAAACATGCTGCGATTGCGAAGGTGATACGGAGTGACCAACAGCAGGGGCTTGACACAGACTAGCATAGATAATTCAATCAAACCTCATATCTAAAATCATAATTCCATATTAAATACAAGATGATGCTATATTATGAAGATTTTGTCCTCAGATTGTTTTGATAGCTATCATGTTTTTGTGTCACTTCCTCCGCTGATTAGAATTATATATTCATTTGATTTTATCTCATGTTTTTTCTTGCTTGCTTGCATTTTTTTTTCCATTAGTCAGTGGAACAATTAGCCCAAACTGCAAATCTCTGCAGAGTCAGTCAACAAACCTCACTAATTAGCAAATACTATCTTACAAGCAAACACTAACTTAGAAACAAAAGTGTATCTTGGAAACAAAAGTATACCTTGAATAAGCGCATACTAAACTTAACCAAGTGAATATCCAACAAATTTAGTTAGTAAAACGTAAGTACAAACTAGCAAACAAAAACAAGCAACAAACAAACAAAAAAAAGTGAAAATCAATGTAGCAGGTAAAACATAACTAACAAGAACAAAGCAAAATCTATTCGACAACATTTGAAAATCTCTCTAATGTTAGAGCACCTGATTAGATGCTGGATACACCCAAACAAACCGTACCCTAACTCCACTAAAAAAAAGAGATATCGGCACTACATTAACAATAATAACGATAAATAAATAATAATAAAAACAATAATAATAATACCTTGGTTCTCGACCACCTCGGAACTCGACAGATTTTGACTAGAAGAATTTGACTTGGTTCAAGAGTTGTCAATTTTTTTCAGGCTGGAAATGATTACAAAACACTCTCAACTCTAAAGAATTTGCACCACCACTAATCCAGAGTCAGACAGACTGCATACAAACTGACAAATTTCAAGATCACTGGTACTCGGTCGACCAACAAAAATCACTCCAATGTAATAGTCCACAAGGTCACAAATGAATCTAAAGTGGGGACTGTGGTAGCCTAGCGGGTAAGGTACTGGACTATGGACCAGAAGGTCCAGGTGGGTTCAAATCCCACCTCGGCCAAGCTGCCACTGTTGACCCTTAACCCACAATTGCTTGGATTGTAAGATTGTATCAATTGTAAGTCGCTCTGGATAAGAGCGTCTGCTAAATGCTGTAAATGTAAATGTAAAGTAACTTCAAAGCAACTAAAGGCCTCTATCCCATTGGCTAATGTTCATGAGTCCACTATGAGAAGAACAAACGTCAATGGTAAGCATGGTAGGGTTATAATGAGAAAGCCACTGCTCTCTAAAAAAAAAACACTGTTGCCCATCACGTGGCAATTGGACAATCCAGAAGGAATGAACAATGAATTCTGAATTATACCAGCAAATTCAAAAGGAAAATGTCTGTACATGAACTGAGTCTCAAGAGAAATTGGGTCATGCAGCAAGACAACGACCCTTAGCACACAAGTCGTTCAACCAAAAAATAGTTAAAGAAGACTAAAATTAATGTTCTGGAACGCCCAAGTCAAAGTCATAACCTTAATCTAACAGAAATACTGTGGAAGAAACCCACCAACAGAGTTGAAGCTATTTTCTATGTAAGAATGGGCCAAAAGTTCTTCCAAGCTGATATGCAGGACTGATTAACATTTACAGCATTTAGCAGACGCCCTTATCCAGAGCGACTTACAATTGGTACAGTCTTACAATCCAAGCAATTGTGGGTTAAGGGTCTTGCTCAAGGACCCAACAGTGGCAGCTTGGCAGAAGTGGGATTTAAACCCTGGACCTTCTGGTCCAAAGTCCAGTACCTTACCCGCTACGCTACCACAGACCCAAAATTTTGGTTAAGGGTCTTGCTCAAGGACACAAAAGTGGCAGCTTGGCAGAGGTGAGATTTGAACCCTGGACCTTCTGGTCCAGAGTCCAGTACCTTCACCGCTAGGCTACCACAGTTAGTGGGAACATTTAGTTGCAACTGCAGCTTCACATGGGATGAAACTATATACTGAAAGCACATACTTTTGAAACTCACACAATATCTAATATTGGATTATTTTCCTCAATACAAAATGACCAAGTATAATATTCTTGTCTCATTTGTTCAATTAGGTTTTCTTTATCTGCTTTTAAGACTTTTATGATGTGGTCAGCACAACCAGTTGAACAGCCAATGTTTGTATATTGAGATTCCATGCCTGTATGCGTCATATTATAAAATACATGGGCTGCATACATATTTTTGGAATTATAGTGCATTACGATCCAAATCTGCTACAGAGCAATGCCTTCAGGAGGTCAGTCTGCATACAGAATTCCCATGTTGTGATTGAATCAACCATAATGAACAATAATCTAGTTCATGTGTTAGCTGGTGCAGAGAGGAGAGCCTGTCATGAATCAGGTCTGAAGATCAGAGGCTACATATTGAAATCCATCCAGGATTAGATTACAGCTAAACCGAGAGTGACAAATCAGCTCTGCGATTTTCACTTCTGCACATGACATC
The DNA here is from genome assembly GCA_025084515.1 of Ancistrus triradiatus. Taxonomy (NCBI): domain Eukaryota; kingdom Metazoa; phylum Chordata; class Actinopteri; order Siluriformes; family Loricariidae; genus Ancistrus; species Ancistrus triradiatus. The sequence continues at coordinate 41,629 of JAJAGP010000838.1, read as the reverse complement.
TCCAGTTATTGTTTAACAGTCATCATCTCTTAACTTCAACCGTCTTCTTTTAATCAGAATTCATGAGAGGCCACCAACAAGAACAAGGAGCGCATGCTGGGAAAAATGTCTCACCTTCTGTCTTGCCTTCTCAACGCCACATGTTTTAATCTCTCCTTTAATAATCCAAGGGTATGCCTTCTTAAGTCGGTCCTGACTCTGCCACAAGACTCATTCCACATAAACCCTGTGTCTGACATTCTAAAGAGATGCAAGGAACAGAAAGCAAATCTACAGACCACAAGGGTTTTCATCCTGCAGACTGATGTCTCAGATGTTATTAAAGCAATTATATCTGCATAACAGACAGAGACCTGTCAGCATTGGATATTAATTTATTCCCCATAGCACAACCGTATTAAATAAACACCAGGCATTAATGATTCATAAAAAGACCCTTTCTGAGGGAGAGACGTTGTCTGAAATGTATTATGTAAGCATTCGACGGTGTAATTGTTGCGTGTATGATGTACATATAGCAGTAAATACAGGTATGCGCTGTTTGTAAATGTAAATGAAATGTACATAACATATATTCTATAATTATTGTGAATGACCATATATTTCAATAAGTTTATTATGTGTGTAACAGTTTAGGCTTGCTCTCATATTTATTTTATACTCTTTATATTTACATTACAGTAGCATAAAAAGACTGTTTCACAGGTCACCTGTTTTGCAAATGTGACATGAAATCTTAAAAAATATTCCATGATTGCTTATGCTCTATTATTGCACAGTAGAACACGTTTCTCAATATCTAAATGTCTTTTGCTGAAGCCAGTGGCACAAAACCCTAAACACTATTTACTAAACTTCATTGTTATTAACTCCATACAATTGTATACACAGTTCTCCACCTCTAAAAAAACTTCGTGGTCTTTTGTACGCTAACAGTATAAACAGTTCCCCTCACCTAATCATAAAGTTTATGAAAAACTCCCCTTCCATGTTTTTGAAATACTAGTACAGCGACGCTTTTGGAAATCTCTGAAATAATCTCATTGTGATACAGTGCAGCGCTTTCATTAGATTTCTGTATTCTTCTCTGTTAAACGGAAAACCCATTTAAAAAAAAGGATTTTCATATTGTGATGCAACAAGACAAAGACTGAAAGAGTTTTACTCTGTGAAATGGATACACCTACCATCAATCGTTCAGTCAGAGAGCTTTGAAACAGGTCTGCTGCACATAAAAACACATTAAGAACAAATAGAGAGGATGGGGTTGCTATAGAGTAGAGAAGGATCAAGAAAGAGGAGAGTAAAGACTGAGATAAAGAACGACTATGAAGAGTATCATTAAAGCCTTATCCCACTGAGACATAATGGCAGTGGATGCCAGTCCATTTCAGCGTAACACCCGCCTAACCATTCACATCCTGGTACAATTTAAAGTACTTTAATGGACTGTAGAGAATAGCTTTAACAAATCAGTTCACACCAGTTTTACACACTTATGTCCTTCCTGACAGTGGTCCAAAAACATGCACAGTATACACTCACTGTACTCACACTCACTTTATTAGGTACACCTTGTTAGTACTGGGTTGGATCCCCTTTGCCTTCAGAACTGCCTTAATTCTTCATGGTGTAGATTCAGCAAGGTGCTGGAAACATTCCTCAGAGATTTTGGTCCATATTGATATGATAGCATCACAGAGCTACTGCAGAATTGTCGGCTGAACATCCATGAAGTGAATCTCCCATTCAACCACATTCCAAAGGTGCTCTATTGGATTGAGATCTGGTAACTGTGGAGGCCATTGAATACAGTGAACTCTCTGCCAGGTTCAAGAAACCAGTTTGAGATGATTTGAGATTTGTGACATGGGAGTTATCCTGCTGGAAATAGCCATCAGAAGATATGGTCATAATGGGATGCACATGGTCAATACTCACATAGGCTGTAAAGTTTAAACAATGCTCATTTTGTAATTTGTAGAAAATACTCCCCCCACCATTACACCACCACTAGCAGCCTGAACTGTTGATGCAAGACAGAATGGAGCCATGCTTTCAAGTTGTTTACACCAAATTCGAACCCTACCTGACCAATGCTAACGCCAAATTCAAACCGTACTAAGCAAAATGTCGCAGCAGACCGTGCAAATTGTAGTCTCAGTTGCCTGTTCTTAGCTGACAAGAGTGGCAGCTGGTGTGGTCTTCTGCTGCTGTAGCCCATCTGCTTTAAGGTTTGGCATGTTGTGTGTTCAGACATGCTCTTCTGCACGCCTTGTTTGTAACGAGTGGTTATTTTAGTCACCGTTGCCTTTCTAGCAGCTCGGACCAGTCTGCCCATTCTCCTCTGACCTCCTCATTTTCATCCAGAGAACTGCTGCTCACTGGATATTTTCTCTTTTTTGGAAGATTCTCTGTGAAGCCTAGAGATAGCTGTGTTCAGCAGTTTCTGAAATACTCAGACCAACCCATCTAGCACCAACAACCATGCCACATTCAAAGTCACTTAAATCCCCTTTCTTGCAAACCTGGCAACTGTTGTGGAAGGCTTACACACATGCGCAGTCTGAAAGCATCAATTATTATCGGGTAGCTGCTACCCCTGGGTATACATACTACGAGTACTCCGATTACTGGAATAAAATCCAGCTCTCTTTACCAGATGTTTTTATCGGATTTCTAGATAGCCATATGCTGTATATATGACCACTTGAATAATCAGATAACTGCAGAAATCCAACTATGATCGGATTATAAAGTGGATAGAAATGCACTGCCTCTTTCCTGGGTGCTTGCAGAGACATTTGTAGAAAGATCCTTAACATACATGATGGATTTGAGGCCAGCATGATGGCGTGAGTGGTTAATGTGGTCGCATCATTGATTCGATTCCGAAATTAGACTCGACATGTGTGGAGTTCGCATGACTGGGTACTCTGGTTTCCTCGCACATTCCACAGACATACGTAAGGTTAATTGGTCACTCTAAATCGGCCCAGTATGAACGTGTATGACTAGTATCAACTCCCGTCGCTCCCGTCGTGAACAGCCATTGAGGTTGATAAACAAAACACATGGAACAAAAAAAAAAAAAAACTGAAACAGATCAGTCTTGTGGCTACCATTCAATGCCTCATACACTTTACATAATTCAGCATAAATATTCAGTAAATGTCAGAGTCATGCTGAGGCTCCACAGCTCAAAGGGCATGAATGCTTTTCATACACACAACAAAGCAACACTTCACATGACAGGGCTGAAAGCAAAACAGGCGTGTTCCTCTGGATATAGACCAAACAATTTGAAAAGACGCGTCCGGTCCCCTTTTGTCACAGACACACGTGCACTAAACGAGCATCTGGATACACATACACACAACAGATTTCATTTAGTCCCCCAAAGGTTTCTTCCCTATAACATTTGGGGGAGTTTTTCCTCGCCACTGTTGCCTCAAGCTTGGTCAATTGGGGCTTTGAGTCTACAGGCTTTTAGACAATGCTCTGTTGTAAAAAGCTCTATATCAATAAATTTGACTTGACTTCATCATGCGAAATCAATATCTCTTTCCAAACCCCGTTCGGTGTGAGGGCCTGATTACCAGCCAGAGAGGAGTTCAATTCTGAACCCATTTTGTACCCTTGCACCAAATGAAATGATGTAAAATAAATGTAATAATTGTGCTGACCTTATGATAGATACAGATATTATAAATACTAGATGACAATTGAAACATGTTACATTTAGTCATTTTGCACATTCCACTATCCAGAGCAATTAACAACTGATACAGCCTTACAATTCAAGGGCCCAAAAGTCCCAGCATGGCAGAGGTGGAACTTGAACTCTGGACATTCTGGTCCATAGTCCAGCCCCTTCATCGTTCAAGTCACCACAGCCCCTTTTAATGTTGCTAAAAAGAACTTAAGATTATCTTCAACCCTCAGACATAATAACAAACTTTTTTAACCTCTCGTATTGCTGATTGTGACATTTAGCAACTGTTTTTCACAATTTTTTATCTTAATGTCAGAATAGCTATGTTGTGAGCGGCACGGTGGGTCGGTGGGTGGCACTGTCACTTCACAGTGAGAAGGTCCTGGGTTCAATCCTCAGGTGGAGTCCTTTCTGTGTGGAGTTTGCATGCCCTCCCCTTGTCTGCGTGGGTTTTCTCCAGGTAGGCCAGTTTCCTCCCACAAGACATGTGTGTCAGGTTAACTGGTGTCTCTAAAGTGCCCCTAGTGTATGCGTGTGTAAGTGTACAACAAAAAAGTCATTCTACTTCTTCCTTGTAGTGCCTGACCACAAAAAAGTACAGTTGGCTAAATCAAAGATGAAATAAAGATATAATAATACCAATCCATTTTGTGATATAGAAATCTTGTGTTTTCCCATGCTACCAAGCTTATTAGCAACTGTCCTGTTACTTCTGTCCTAATGTTGTCTACCGAAAATTGCTACATTCTAGTAATGCAAACCAGCATTAATGAACATAAATCCCACATCTTTGACTCTGTCAATGTGATCTAACATACAGTATTAGCATTCATTTGCTTTTAAGAGGGCCAGTCTGCTATTACAGGATGATGTGGGCTTTTCAAGTTAATATACAGTCTCACCAATCTCATCTCTCACCACCTGTGACAGCAGGACGGATTTTCTTCCTTGTATTTTACCTCGAAAAGCCTCCAACCTCGCCTCTCACCCTCTCCAAGCTTGAAATGTGACAAAAGCCTAGCCGCTTTAATCCTGCTTTAAACTTGCAGCGTCGGATGATGTACAGCCCCTGTCTGTTATCAGAGACGTTATATAAGGACAAGACTGGTCACTGGTTGAAATATCAATAAGGCTGTAGTACAGAAACCCCGCCTCATAATTTGAAAGAACCAATCAGCATATTAGTAAATGTGTCAGAGAGAGGGATGGAAAGTCTTGGCCCCTTTGTAGTGGCGGGATGCACAGTAGCCAGAATAACTTTAAAAATCATATTTTTCTGTGTTATATAAACCCAACAACACAAGTAAGGTATATAATTTTTGTCAGATCATATCAGTGACTCTAAATAACTGCCCGGTAGGGTCACCAAGATGGCGGCAGAGTGAACAGACTTACCTTATAATGACTTTGCTATTATTCATCGCAGCCTGAACTTCATGCGCCACAGAAACAATCGTCAATCACGGACTATTTGCGTAAATAAATAGAAATTGTACATGTTTGTGTACCTTGTAAATATGACTGTACGATCACGCAGTCTGCCCAGTAAGACACATTATGTCAGCATCAGGTATGAATGTCACTGATTATTTTTCGTTAAGTTCCTTAAAATAGCTCACCAAAAATAGCCATGATACAGACATGGGCAAGGTAAGTTTAGACTGTACATATTTAGACATTGTCATATAACCTGGTATTTCTGCTTAAGGTAAAGGTGAAACTATTCACACATTAATCATTGAAATGGTTTAAATAACCAACTCAGATTCACTTTTAACTGTTTCATGTGTATCAATTTGAAATATCAATGATGATGCAGGTTAAACAATATACTGCAATAATCAATCGTGTTGCATTACCAGTAGGCTCCGTAGACAGAAAACATTATGGGTGGTGTTTATCATCCAGAGATAACGCTGTCTCATTTGGATAAATATGAAAGTTGATGAAAGTCACAGAGGAATAGCTGGCAATTATTTTTATATGAAAAGTCTGTTTTCCATATTAACACTCCTATGCTAATGGTATGAAGCACTGCAAGGTAGTTCAGTATAATTGTGGCCACATTCCAGTTGGATTTTCCTTTCTTTGTACCAGCAGCTCTTCCTCACTGCAGCCTTTCGTTACTTTATGTTCCATTCACGTAAAGAGGCCACTCAACAGCAGAGGTACCAGAATAGACCTGCATAATCTCCTGCATTTAGGACTCGATGCCTAAATGTGGATCAGCAGCTCAAAAGCTGAAACTGCACACAAACTGTCAGAGACGGTTCTGTAAAACATCCTAACATCAGACTAAATCTAATAATACATATCCTATACTTTGAATAGTATCATAAGCACATCCCTAAATAATAGCATGTGACAGGGGTACCGTGGACTGTGTGACAAGCCACAGGCCCAGCTCCGTATCAAATTGGAAGACACTTGCGAGGTATAAATTAGGAACACAAACATTTCTGATCTTCAGACTCCAGACTCTTGGTCTCTGCTCTAACAGGCCCTCAGCATGCTCCGTCAGTCCCCCTTGGTCTACTGGTTTTGTCCCCTATCTTGCACCAGACCATTCTTGTCCTCATCAGAACGTCCAGGTTTATCAATTTAGCAGACCCTGGAAATGGTGAGACCCAGGGCTTAATTTGTGCTGATCTCTGAAACCTCCTCATTACCAAAAGACAAAGTAAAATATGGCTGAATCTAAATTGACTCTATACTTCCTATGTAGTGCACTATATGCAGCTTAGAATAATGGCATTTACACCCTTTATAGTGAACTACATATCAAATAGGAAGCCATTCTGGCTTAACCATAGGCCTACTTAAATATTTTAAAATGACATAATGAGTCCCTGTTTCTTCATTTTTATTGGCTGAAAAGTCCAAACTAAAATGTGTGCCAAATCAACTGGGAGCTACGCTGATACACTGCCAACTGGCATCAGCTCCATTTTGGCAGTCGAGTACACGGTAGAGAAAGTACTTTAAAAGTCAGGAGTGTGACAGAGGACCAGCTATGACTATGCTTTGGGGCCTTCTTAATAAATACAAGTTATATTACATCTTGAAAACTGGAGGGTAAGTTGGCAAATATGTACAGTATTACAAATAAATACAACCCCGTTTGCAAGTGGCAAATGCTTTACCGTCCCAGCTTTTTTGGAATATGTTGCAAGAATGAATGTGGATATTAACAAACAAAATGAAGTTCATTCTGTCTGCAATGAAACAAAAGTCAAAGTAATTGTAAAAAAAACACTGCAGTTTTTTTTATTTGCATTTTCCAAAGCTTTGCAACCTTTTCTGATTTGGGGTTTTAAATATTTCTGTCTCCTTCTCCTTTTCTGATGAGGGTTGGGATGCATATAAATAAATGATGGAGGAGTGTGTGTGCCACTTATATCGCTGTTCTGACTTGCATTCCTGCAACTACAATTACTCATACCTTTCACCTCACTGCCGTTCTGTTGATCTGGTGCCTCATCATTTACAATTTAAGCACTGGCAAGATCCCTCGCCAACTTAAAATCTGACTTGCATTCTGTAGGGGTAGGATAAGAATTAGTGTTGTTTAGCACTGTAGACCCACTCTGGTTAGTGACGAGGCCAGCTTTCCAGGTCTGAGGCAGGGATGGACCAGGTTGGGTTTGGTCCCCTGGATAAGGGTTTGCTACAGGAGGATCTGGCACCTGAAGACCAGGGATGTAGGCATTCCTATGTTTCCACCTCAGTGAAGGCTCTTCAGTAGAAGAGCCCACTCAGGGATAGGGAGCTGGGTCTGTGGTACATGATGCAGACCAGGGGCGTGCTGTTACAGAATGCTTTAGTAATAATATAGAGTTGAGTGAGTGGAATCAGAGAACCACAATTGAAATTCCATATACAGTGGTTACCTCAACCTTGATTGGCACTTGGCGCACTTGCTTAAACTTGTACGAGTCGAGCTGTCCAACTCATTTTTCAGCCGAAACTTGAATCATGATTCATGACTACGATTCATGAATCGGTACCCCCGCAGTGATTCAATACCTCACGCTCAAAGAAGATCTATGTTTTCTTTATTTTTACATCTACAGTATAGTATAGTACAGTATAGTATTCTTAGTGCGAATACAGTGGGGCAAAAAAGTATTTAGTCAGCCATTGATTGTGCAAGTTCTCCTAGTTAGAAGGTGAGAGAGGTCTGTAATTTTCATCATAGGTACACTTCAACTATGAGAGACAAATGAGAAAAAAATCCAGGAAATCACATTGTAGGATATTTACAGAATTTAATTGTAAATCATGGTGGAAAATAAGTATTTGGTCACCCACAAACAACCAAGGTTTCTGGCTCTCACAAACCTGTAACTTCTTCTTTTAAGAAGCTCTTCTGTCCTCCACTATTACCTGTATTAATGGCACCTGTTTGACCTCGTTAGTTACATTTTACATTTACAGCATTTACCTGTCCACAGTCTCAAAAAACAGTCAGGACTCCAAACTCAACCATGGCCAAAGACCAAAGAGCTTTCAAAGGACACCAGGAAGAAAAATTGTAGACCTGTAACCAGGCCGGGAAGGGTGAATCTACAATCGGCAAGCAGGTTTAGAAGTGAATAAATCATCTGTGGGAGCAATTGTAAGAATGGAAACCATACAAGACCATTGATAATATCCTTCGATCTGGGGCTCCACGCAAGATCTCATCCTGTGGGGTCAAAATGATCATGAGAACGATAAGCAAAAATCCCAGAACTACATGGAGGGACCTGATGAATGACCTGCATAGAGCTGGGACCAAAGTAAACAAAAGGCTACCATCAGTAACACACTACGCCGAGAGGGACTCAAGTCCTGCAGTGCCAGGCGTGTCCCCCTGCTTAAGCCAGTACATGTCCAGGGCCCGTCTGAAGTTTGCCAGAGAGCATATGGATGATCCAGAAGAAAATTGGGGAGATATTCATGTGGTCAGATGAAACCAAAATAAGAACATTTTGGTAATTTGGTAAAAACTCACTCGTCATGTTTTGGAGGAAGAAGAATGCTGAGTCCGCATCCAAGAACAACCATACCTACTGTTAAGCATGAGGGTGGAAAAATATCATGCTTTTGGGGATGTTTTTTTCTGCAAAGAGGACAGGATGACTGATCCATGTTAAGGGAAGAATGAACGGGGCCATGTATCGTGAGATTTTAAGCCCAAAACCACCTTCCATCGTGGAGAGCATTGAAGATGAACGTGGCTGGGTCTTCCAGCATGACAATGATCCCAAACACACTGCTCTGGAAATGAAAGAAGTGGATCCTTAAAAAGCATTTTAAGGTCCTGGAGTGGCCTAGCCAGGTCTCCAGACCTCAACCCCTAGAAAATTTGTGGAGGAGTTGAAAGTCCATGTTGCCAGCGACAGCCCCAAAACATCACTGCTCTAGAGGAGATCGGGCATGGAGGAATGGGCCAAATACCAGCTACAGTGTGTGCCAACCTGGTGAGGACTTACAGGAAACGTTTGACCTCTGTCCATTGCCAACAAAGGTTATGTTCCAAAGTACTGAGTTAAGTATTGTTATTTAACAAATACTTATTTCCACCATAATTTACAATTAAATTCTTTAAAAATCCTACAATGTGATTTCCTGGGAATTTTTTCTCATTTTTGTCTCTCATAGGTTGAAGTGTACCTATGATGAAAATTACAGACCTCTCTCATCTTTCTAAGTAGGAGAACTTGCACAATCAGTGGCTGACTAAATACCTTTTTTGCCCCATTGTAAAAAGGTTGGGTTTATAAGAGCCACCTGAAAGCAAAAATGGGAATTGAATGCTCCAGAATAGTGTGTTGTACTTTCAATCGATTACTCATTAAATTACATGTGATTTTTCAACTTTATTATAAAATAAGCTTTGTGTTCATTATTTTGGCCAACTTTAGGTTAATGTAAGTGTTTTAAACATTAACTTAGTTATTGTTACTTATCATGAGGCGGAATCTCCATCTACAGGCGCCATAATGTAACCGCAGTCATTTTAGGTGGACAGGAAGTGCGGATATGCAAATAAGAATAAGAAGGAAACTTCAGCCTCTGCTATGATATTCCAAACACTCGTTAAACCACCCAGTTCATGATACATATGATGGATTTGTTGGAACATATCCCCATAACAAATCAGGGAGCACCTGTACAATACAACTCCAAGTCAACTCAAGTCAAGTCAGATCTATTTATATAATGCTTTTTACAATGGAGCATTGTCTCAAAGCAACTTTACAAGTTTAGATTATCTCCTAATATCTACGTCCAATCCCAAATTGAGCAAGCCTAGGGTGACAGTGGCAAGGAAAAACTCCCTAAGTGTTAATAACTGCATATAATGCCTTACACAGTTAGGACTTTCTGGGGGTCTGGAATGGATTAATTCAATTGAAATGATCCCTTATGGGAAAAAATCCTTGGTATTCGTTTTCGGTTCTCGACAAACCTTCTGGGACAAATTAATAACGAGAACTGAGGTATCACTGTATCACAATTTCTATGTGCAGCAAATATCAGTCAGTCTGTACATCCCTAAAACAAAGACTTTGAAATAAGATAACTGGCTGTATTTGCCATCTGAGGTAAAAAAAAAACAATAGATGCAGTGTGTGCTTGGATTAAAATGTCCTTAATTTGTGTACAGCAATCAGAAAGACGCTAAGGGAAAAATGTCAAATGCAAATGACGCACATTTGGTGTCGGAGCTAAATGCTTTGGTAATATATCTGGGTTGTTGCTACTCTCGTTTTGAACCGACTCCAGCATGAGGGAGAAGCTGAAAGATGTGGGTGTTTGTAGTCACCGTGCCTCATCTGTATGCTAATATAATACGCCCAGTACTGAAACAGGGCTGCTAATGATGGAGCTCAGTGAATGCTTGAGCGCTAATAATGATATAACGTAGGGATTACGATGTCAAAGGTAAACAACAGGTCTACGGGATGCCTTCTTTAAACCTCAGACAGAGATGGATGTATTCCAGGGTCTGGGCTTTATGCATGATGGGGATACATTATTTAAAAGTCTGTCTGGGTTTGCTCTCAATTCCTGTTCTCTTGCCTGTTGAGATGATTGATGACAGTGTTGGCTGCTGTCATGTGTGTTACCTGTCATGCAGTTGCAAGTCGTCAACAGCTGTACCATTTGAATTTTGTGCATTGTGCCTAAATTAAATTTCCATTTCTTTTACAATTGTTATTGTCAAGCTCTAGAAAAATTACACACTGCCACCAAAATGATGGCACTGACACTGCTAAACAGCGTAAATGTAATTCTTACATCAAATCTGTCCAACATAACAGCCCTGAGCTGACAGCTGTCCTCATTCTCCCTCTCTGAATAGGGGTGTGCAATATACTGTATATCGTCTATGAATTAATTGCTGTTTTAACAACGTGCAAGCTGACATTTTCGAGTATGTCACTCAATTTCCAAAAAAACAGTCCAAAACACACCTTAAGAGTTCACCTATTATTCACTGCCTCGTGTAGCCAGGTAGGATAGACTACTGCACATGCTCATTGAGCGCTAGCGCCACAAATCAAGCTAGCGTTCCACCTAAAAGTGCATGACTGAAGTTATAAATGAGTGAACAAACTGCGCCAGGAGACAAAGTACAGACACCACCAGCCTCACAGTCTACACTGTTAGATTTAATTGGTTCATCCTCATTCACATGAAGGTTGTTTTCCTTTGACTAGATGGGTGGTGCTCAGTAGATGGCAATCTGCAAATTATGTTGGACATCGGTTGCTCTTAAAGATAACTTATTTAACCATCTGCAAACTAACCACTGTGCAGTATGAAGATTATGACAGACTTCAGGAATCAGCTGTCCATGACAGGCTTAAACCAGCCAAGATACCTGCACAAAAACACACTCAGCAAACCTTAGCAAAATCATTCAGCAAAAAAAGCCTTATGACAAGAAAAGCTATAGATGGCAAGACAACAACTGCTGTCACCAAGTACATCGCGAAAGACAGAGTGGCAATTCAGGGGGTTGAGAGAGATGGGTTCAAAAAACTTTTCAATACTTTAGTCTAGAGATGCACCAATTGCAATTTGCTTGGCCGATTCCAATTTTTTAAATATATGACAGGAAGATTCCAATTTTCTCCGATTCCGATTTTTTTCTGTCTAAGAGCTATTGGCTTGTACCTGTCTCTATTCTCTCACTAGCTTTAGCTTTAAACTTGCTCAAACTGTACTTTATTACAGCCTTCATAAGAGCCTTTTATCAGTTAGTACAAGCAAAGACGCTGAATTGAAACTCACCCCACATTTAGCAGCATTCACCAACCAAGACAGTAAGTCATACATCACTAATGTAACCCACTGAACAGAGTAAAAACACACTCTATGCTAAATCCCAGCGGAAATGGTACAACACAATTTTAAAAACTGTTAGCTTTTATCAAAAGACATATACACATAAAACAGATCACAGAGGCATAAGAACCCAAAAATAAATAGACCATCGAGCCATGCGCTAAACACGGAGCGGCTGAGCATTATCTGTTTAAGTTTAAAGCTCCTTACACACGTAAACTGAATTCTCATTCATTAGTTAAAGCACTGTGCAGTCGGCGTCACAAGTGCACAAGTGTAAACTAAATATGACAGAATCGGTTATATGAGAGTGATCGGCCGATCACCGATCACAGCCGATCACGCTGAAAACTGGCTGATTCCAGTCACCGGCTGATCGATTGTTGCATCTGCACTTTAGACTCAAGATATACACTGCCAAAGTATAGTCTAATTATCGTTATCGTTAGAAATTATCTACATTTTTTACATATCGCACACCCCTAGAACAGTGTCAAAACAGTTGCCTACATAGGATGCCTCTTTTATTATCAAGTATTATTACTTGGTCATGATCATTTAAAGCCATCAACGTTTCATTTCAAAATACTACGTTTAATAAATATAATAGTGCTGTCAAACAATTCAAAAAATTTAATGGCGTTAATCAAATTTTATTGGTCTTTTTCCATTAAAATAGAAAATATGGCTTCAGCAGAATGCACGTATTACTTTCTTATAATTCCATTACATTATCCCTATGTATTATCTTATCTACAGCACAACATTTGCTCTGACGGAGGGCTGCAGAGGAACGCAAAAAACACAACAGCAATTACCCGAACAATCTCTTTTAAATGCTAAGTATTCATTTAATTGGGTACCTTTACAAGAAACAGTATTTGCAAGTTGTTATCTCGTGTGCCATGCAATGGAGTGTGCTACGCTACGTGCTGAAGTTTTTCGGCCCATTCAATTTCAATGGAGTGGCAAAAATATGCGTCAGAGATTGTGGCATAGTGAGTGACATGGCCATGACTCACAGCGGGGTGAGAAAAGCTGAGCTCCCTTCAAATAAAAGCTATTACACCTGACATCTGCATAGTGTTATTCAATCAGGTAGATGCAACTTTGTCCACTGTTCATGCACAACCCCTGTAACCTCAATATATTTATAGAAAACACTTTTCAAAAATCTGCATATTTGAGCAGGCGTGCATGTCACTGGATTCAACTAAAACAAAAATAAACTATGAATATTTTAACTACACAAGTCTATTATATTTAACAGAAATATTTCATACAGAAAGCCCTTTTTAGAGCCATGTTTATAAGAGTAACGTACTTGAATAAGAAGATAATTTATTTGAAATGATTAAAAAAAAAAATTTGAAATGATTAAAAAAAAAAAAAACAACATTTTTCCATGTCTGTATTCAGAAATATAACATTGAAAAACAGAGCAAATAAGTGATAATTGAATAATAATAAATTTAATTTTATTAATAAATTAAAATAAATTAAATAATAGTGTGTATACTTGTATTTATTCTGTTTCTTCCTTCTTGGTGCCGTAACAAGATAATTTCCCCCTTATCTTATCTTATCTTAATAAAGAAGAATAAGTGCATCTCTGATGCAAACACTACATACAAACTCATTCACTCACTTTCTTTAGGAACTTTGCATTGCAATGCAAAAATGTTAGCATGTCAACATGCTCCTGGCTAAAGCTGGCTCTCTTTTTAGAGACTATATTTCCTGCCGCAGAAAATAGACGCTCAGACAGTGTTAAAGTAGCAGAAATGCATAAATAGGACTTGGCTAGCCTGGCCAATATAGGATATCTGCCTCTGCTAACTCCGTCACTGTCATTATGCAGCTAACAAGCAAAAACAGCATCAACCGCATAGTGTGAGGGCGCCGTTCTGTTTCCTCACTTCAAAACGGAACAAACTCGGGATATTGTGGTAACTTATGCTGTTGTTGAGCTCCGATCATCCTCATCGGTGACTAACATGTTTCCGTTTCGAGGGCTGTATCAGCACCGGGGTGTTCCCGTACCAGGTCATGTCACTTTTGCAAAGCTTGCATGTTACACATTTTTTGTTGTGTGAAGCGTGAAATGCTCCTACACTTTTTAGGACTTAAGCCGAACCTTCTTCTCTGCGTCGGTCATGTTTCATTTGTAGAATTTATTCCATTCTTAACGCTAACTTACTTTGAATGTTCCGCCTCCGCGCCGGCTCCGCCTCGCTCCGTTCAATCGCTCGTATTTTTTTCCAGCGTGACGAAGTGCTGCAATGAATGTAAGCGGATATGATAAGGGGAGGGACATATAAATCATGCGACACAACGAATCGATAATGAAATTCGTTGTCGAAACACTTTAAAATTAAATCTCGAATTTATCGAATACGTTGTTGCACAAAAAAAAAAAAAAAGCCCTACGAATCGATAATGAAATTCGTTGTCGACACTTTTAATAATCGATATATTTTAGTCGATACGTTTGTTGCAAGCCCTACTATGGGAGTACATAAACTGAAACTCATTAAATCCGTTTTAGATGATTTAAAATTTTACAAAACATATACAAATAACGCAATAACCCTAATAAATAACTCAATTCTATCGTTTTAATTCTTAATTAATTTTATTTTTTAGTCTCTTTTCCCCCTTTAAACTTCAAGTATTTGCTTATTTAGAAAAGACTAAAGTTAACTTGATAGTGTTATAATACACCCTTTGTAGCATCCTGTCGCATTCTTTTTTTGGGAAATGCCATCCTAGTGACCATTACGTGTCAATTGTCAATAACAGCAATTTCTTGTCTGAAGACTCAGCGGACCACTTTTGAGACATTTAAAAGCAGCATAGGGTAAATCCAGCACACCAGCGCTACAAGCATGAAGTCAAATGACCAGCGCTCGACATTTTCCCTAGGTATATTCAGGTCAAACTGGCCCAATGCCTTCTACTGCTACGTCAGGGTAGGGAATTTGTTGTGGACTTACCCTTCGGTGGATGGTACTTGTCAAGCAGGAAAGGGCTTCCTTGATTTATTTTGTTTTTTATTTTGTTGAAAAAAACTGTTGTATAAAGCAACAGAGCACTTAGGTCATGTTGTTATCGCGAATATTCACGATAACACATTCCCTCTCATGGTATCTTGTTAAATAATGCTAAATCGGTCCCATTATACCACCACCACTAGACTGAACCCGTGATACCAAGTGTCCTTCTTCCGTAAGTCCAGCTCCATCGCCGTGTTCTTTCTCACTCCCCATCGTCTCTCCTTTTTTTTCGCATACTTCTTCCATTTCTTTTTGCCCGTCTCTTCCTCTTCCTCCGCTTGCACTCTCCCCTTCACCTGTATCACCTTACAGCTCTACTGCCCTACCTTCTCATCCCATCCCCCTTTACTTTCCTTAGCCTCCCCCCTATTTCCCCCTCTCTCTTTTATCCCTTCTTCTCTTTTCCTTCACTTTCCTTTTCCCAGTAGCTCCCCTTTCCCCTAACTACCCATGTTTCCCCTACTCGCAACCCTTCTTCATCTTTTAGTTTGTGTACTCTCTCCGTTTCTCTCTCCTTATATTCCCATCCTTTCCCGCTTTGCTTTCCTTGCCCCCTCGCCCTCGGCTTCTATTCCCTTTTCCCCTTTCCCTCTTGCTAAAATCCGAAAAAAAATCCCATTATACCACCACCGACCCTAGAACTGGAACCCGTGATACAAGCAAGATGGAGCCAGGGCTTTCATGTTTGTTTATACCCAAATTTCTGACTCTGCCATCTGATGAAAACTTGATGTCCACTGTTAAGTATGGTGGAGGGACTGAGATGTTGGGGGATTGCTTTTCCTCCAGAGCCCCTGAACCTCATGAGAGTACATACCATTATGGGCTCCATGAAATACCACAACATTACCAAGAAGCAAAAATGAATTGTCATTTGATTTTCCAGCAGATCAGTGATACAAAATGTCCAAATCAACAGAAAAATTGTTGACTGAACAACAAAGTTTTTGCCATGGCCATCTCAGTCCCCATAGCTGAACTCTACAGAAATCTGTTTGGTGAGCTACAGAGAAGAGTGCTCAAGAAAGAACCTGGACAACATGAAGAAATTCTGTAAAGAGAATTAGTTCATATTCTGTCATATTTAATTTATGTTCCCTACAAAAATAACTCGTTTTTTCTTTTTTTTTTTTGACGAGGAGTGCTAAAACCACAAGTTTAAATTTTAATCCAAGTTTAAATCAAATGAGTTTAAATGCCTTTTTTCTCTCCACATTCTGGCTCATGGTAACAGCCACAGATATAAGTGTCCGCTCACTGTGATGCTAGACCATGGCAGGACTGGCAAGCATCACTGTTGCGTCCCTCAGGTGATTATGCACAGCATTATTGAGCCCTATCCAAAGTGGAGTTTTTGTATGTTCTCCTATTGGTTTCTACTGGTTTCCTCCCAATGGTTTGGCCTCACTAAATGTATAAGTGAGTGTTGTTGATGTCATATTTAACCATGACCCATACCAGGATAAAACAAATATAGTATTAACCAAACTTTGCCCCAGTTGTGTTTGGGCTGTTTTTGGTCTGCTTTGAAAGCCGTATTAATAAATGTAAATGCAAATGTTCTTGCCCTGTCCATTATGTATACGTGTTAGGCCACCATCTGCAGACCTCTCATATGCAACAAGATCTAGTCTCATAATCCAACATGCAGGAAAGCTAACCATTACTGGAACTGGAACTAGAGAGTGCACTGGAATCTGGTTACAAAAATGCCAGGAAAAATATCTGCATCACTTTTGCTACATAACAGCAAACTGATTTTTCAGTCAAAATGAGTTCAGTCTAACAAGAGCATTAAATGATGCTCAGTCAGTGTTAAGGGACTCAAATACTGAAATACTCAGACCAACCCATTTAGCATCAACAACCAAGTCACTTAAATCCCCTTTCTTCCCCATTCTGATGCTGGGTTTGAATTTCAGAATGTCATCTTGATCATGACTACATACCTAAATGCACTGAGTTTCTGTCATGTGACTGACTGATTAGATGTTTGCGTTAACAAGCAGTCGAACAGGTGTACCTAATAAAGTGGTCGGTGAGTGTACACAACCTGGTTAAAATATGAATGAATAAATACATAAATAACTGCATAATTATGATTTGTTTACTATAGTAATGGGATAAATATTACAGAAAGACAGATTACAATAAGTGTGTTTACATACTTCCGATCATAATCGGATTTCTGTAGTTGATCCTTAATCCTATCTAAAAATAACATTTAGGAATTCAGCAAACTGACTTGGATTTTACACCAGTAATCAGATTACTCATAGCATGTATACCAGTTACCCGATTTCCTAACCCAACACGGCTGCCAGGTCTGCCTATTCTAAAAACTTGGCTTTATTTGGCCCCTTTTTTCATTGACTCTGACAAATTTTTTGTCACAGGAACTGGCAACCCTGGAACTGAACGCGCCACAGAATTAAAGGCAGTGAAACTTGAGAAAATGAATAATTTGGATATTTAATATTTAATTTTGAAGTTTATGTCCCATTTTTCTGTGAGATTATTGGCTGGTTGCAAAGTAGAAATCCAATTACTTGAGTCATAAACCCGGAGGTTTCCCTTTATCTGATTACCCAAGTGCATGTATACTCGTTGATCAGATTACTGATAACATTTTCTACATTTATCAGATTAATAAGTGCGTGTAAACACACTCGCTGACTGTTTTGTTCATATATAATGTTGAAAAAATATACTGTGTTAAAATGTATAAAGTCAATTCAAAAATCAACATATTAATGTTAATCAAAACAATTTAAGGCTTTAGTAGTTGCAGAAAATGTCCATTTCCTTTATGTCTCACTAGCCTGTGGTAAATTTATTTGTATGGGTGTTGTGTGTTGTACTCTGTGGCGTGAATGCACACACTGGGAAATTAACATAAAGCTCAATAAATTATTTAAATCGTAAAATGCAGATGCCTGGTGCTGCATTTCACTTGTTAATTAAAGCTTAAGCTTCCCAATCAGGAGGAACCCAGCATCCTATAAACCAGGAACCCTGTGTTTCATATTCCAGGAGTCAACACAAAGCTCATAAGCCTCCTGTAGAGAAGCGGGTTCATAACGTTCGCGGCACATCTAAGCATCTTAATAACATTTTCTATGATAAGCCTTGTGGTATTAGAAGCGGCTACATGGATGCGCCGGCTCCTTTAATGAACCGCCCGCAGTCGCTTCCAGCTTCTGAAATAATCCTAAATAGTGACCTAAATTAAGCAATAATTCAGTGTAGCTGATATGCCTATGGGACATGCAGACCTGCTTTATAGTGTATGTAAGATATTTTGGACCAGTCTTTACCTGTGAGATAGGGAAGTCTGGAAAGTAATGGTGACATTGAGAAACACTCCTCCGTCCCCATTGTTACCATTACTTAAGTGAAAGCTATAAAGAAGCATCCTGCTAAATGGATTCATCTCATCCTCAGTGCATCTGTCTGCCAATGGTGGACTGACTCAGGAAGAGACAATAGAAAGCAAGTTGTCTCTTAAGGCCTATTCGCACTGAGTACGATTTTTTCCCATGAAAAAACAGATGCGATTTTTAAAGTAGTGGGACCAAGTGCGTTATGATTTTTATCTAAACACTCTGAAAACTCCTGGTCTGCTTTTGCTGTATTAAATTTCCCTTCTCTTTAATGTGTCACAGAGATTTCACCATGTCTTTTTCACATTGTCAACTTAAAAAAAACAAAGACACGAGCAAAGATTAGTGAGAAAGCTACAGTGTGTGTTTTTGTGGGCATGAACAGATTAGCATGCACTTACATAAACAAGAAAATGGTTCCATACAGTCACTGTGAGGTTTATCACCATCATTCTCCAGCCTTTCAGGTATTTTCTTTAACATCCATGTTTTAATAGTCAGCGTGTTGCTTGTTCTATAAACTCTTGTGCTCTGCTACTAGCAGGATGAGCTGTTCTGCCTGACAACCAAACTCTGATTGGTCAGCCTGATTTTAACGCATCTGAATAACACAGAAATTAAAGCAGGCTCCGTTTAAAATTTTTACACAGCATCGCAGTCCATCAGTTTTGTACTCGACGTGAAGGACGGCGTTAATATACGTGTATTCTTTTTCAAAACATGGCATGCATTTTGAAAAATGAGTCCTTAGGACAAACATCATAATGCAGTTTTGGCAGCCCTGCTCCATAGGGATCGACGTCCTTAACCTTGGTCTTACAGTGAACAGCACATTCAGCACCAATGGCCCCACAGTTCAGCAGTTCAATCGAGCGCAGAGAAACAGCATGTTAAGACATTTTAGAATCCTCTGACTAGACATGTTTATACTACTATAAAAAAATCCCTAGAAAAAATTCACTCTAGAGTCTATGATAGAACAATATTAGTAGTACATTCAGGAAGCAAGGATTTCCCTTTAAGCACAACACATGATACACATGCATACAGGAGCTGGAACACACTGTATCTCAGTAACCTAATCTGACGGAAAGCATCGAGTATAATAATACGAGGGCCACATAAGGATGAAGGGCAGCATGCTTATTGTATACTCATGTTTCCTAGTTAAAATGTTGACTAGTCTGGTTAGTTGGTATCTTCCTGACAATTGTGGCTGGTTAGGGGTGGGTATTGTAAAGGACTTCACGATACAACACGCATCACGATACATGGGTCACGATACAATTATATCACGATACAATGTGATGCAATATATTGTGATATTCCACATAGGTCACTGAAAATATAAAAACAGGCCGTTCATTAACCGGGGCTACTGAGACGCCGTCATCTGCAGACCAACAGTTCAGGCATGTCGTAGTGTTACACATGTGACATCTACCAGCAGATTGTGCTCCGTCTAGATACTGTAAGTAAAGAAAGAGCATATAATCTCACGACAGAGATTTTAAGCATTGAGAAGCATCAGAAACAGGTAAGCTTGATGCTGTTTTTGTTCACGTAAGAAAATAGAAAGTCAAATATAATAAATAAGTTTTTATAATGTATCTCTGTAGTGCAAAGCTATAGAGAATATGGAGACAAATCCTCCAGAAGAGAGTGTGGACCATGAGGTGCCTGGACCCTGCCCTTTCAAAAAGAAATCAGCAATGTTCAAAGCTTGCAAAGCAGGACGTTGGCCTCCTCGATCGCTATATTAAAAAGGGAATTAAAGGGAATTAAAAAACTTCGTTCTTCATTTTGTATCAATATGTATCATACTGTGGAGCAAAAACAGCAATACGTATCATATCGTGAAATTTCTGTATGGTTGCACCTCTAAAATGGATGTTTCCAATTTTGGCCGATTCCGATTATTTTTCTGTCCAAAAATGATAAATCACATTTTTCTTCTAATGGAAACTTCTTCCATTAAAAAGAAAGATAGCAGCAGCTACTGGCTTGTGTCTGGCTCTACACTCGTAGCAGAGCTGGCTTTCTCAAACTCCACAAATGCAGTGAGGTGATGCTGTTTTAAATATCTTATTGTGTTTTCACAGTGTTTTCAGCGTTCTTCCTCCACTTGCTTCCTTGCTTACTTTCGTCATGCATACTGCAAACAGCACTCAGTCACTGTGAAGAACAAGAATGCTGAAGATGGCTTTAACTAAAATAACTCTAAATCACCGGTCCCTCAGTAATACTGCTCTATATGGGAAGAGACTCTTTAGTGCACTAAGAAATAGCATTGAAGCACAACTGAAATCTAACACCAAAGTGTCAGCGGCGTTCTTCAGCACCGATCCGTTTCACAAACAAACACAGAGTATAAAGCTGGAACTGCGTTTAAAGCAGAATTGAATTGTGTCTTAATGTTAGTGAAAGCAGTGTGTTTTTCCTGTGTGGCTGTGTTTGTGTCACAGTCGTGAGGTGAGCAGCACAGAATCAGTTATATTAGACTGACTGGCTGAACACCGGTCGCTGTTCATCTGTCCCAAATGTTAAAATACATGTCCTTACTTAAATGCTAGAATCCATAGGTGGCATGGATTGTGTGGATTTAAATGGGCTGTAATGGGAGGGATGATTGCGAGTGGGCAATGCTACGGGGTAATTAGCGGTAGCAATGGAACAGCTTCTCATTCCTCTTATATAATGTGCTCTGTGCCTTGTGTCTTGTGTTTTTCATAAAGTGAACAGAGCCAAGTGCTGGAGTGAATCTCAATCAAAGCCGAAAAGCTTTATTCTGTGGTTAGTGTTTCCTTTTTTGCCTGGCACAGTATGAACTTAAATCTTCCTATGGGTGCATTTAAGTGAGAGCAGACGCAAAACAAATACAAATCCCTTGCCCATTTGCTTAATATTCTGTGAGGAAAGCTGAGACTAAGAAAATTGGCATTTAGCATCCCTGCGCCCTGAGCCAATACGCAAGCAGATTATTAGGTAGAAATACAGACTAAGCTCGTTATCTCACCCCCTCACCCCGCTCGTTACCTCTCACCCCCATTACCTCACCAACCTCATCTCTCACCACCTGTGATGGCAGGACAGATTTCATGCCTCCACCATAAAGAAGAAGTTGGGCAAAAATGGTCTGCATGGCAGAGTTCCAAGACGAAAACCACTGCTGAGCAAAAAGAACATTAAAGCTAGTCTCAGTTTTCCAGAACACATCTTGATGAACCCCAAGACTTTTGGGACAACATTCTGTGGACTGACAAGACAAGAAGGTGTGTCCCCCATTACATCTGGCGTAAAAGTAACACAGCATTTCAGAAAAAGAACATTATAGCAACAGTAAAATATGGTGGTGGTAGTGTGATGGTCTGGGGCTGTTTTGCTGCTTCAGGACCTGGAAGACTTGCTGTGATAAATGGAACTATGAATTCTGCTGTCTACCACAAAATCCTGAAGGAGAATGTCCGGCCATTTGTTTGTGACCTCAAGCTGAAACGAACTTGGGTTCTGCAGCAGGACAATGATCCAAAACACACCAGCAAGTCCACCTCTGAATGGCTGAAGAAAAACAAAATGAAGACTTTGGAGTGGCCTAGTCAAAGTCCTGACCTGAATTCTTTTGAGATGCTGTGACATGACATTAAATAGGCCGTTCCTGCTCGAGAACCGTCCAAAGTGGCTGAATTACAACAATTCTGCAAAGATGAGTGGCCAAAATTCCTCCACAACGCTGTTAAACGCTCATCGCAATGAGCCAAAACATTATGATCACCACAGATCAAATAACAAATAATACTGATTATCCCATTACAACTACTCATGTAAAGGTATGTGAAATATTAAACAGTAAACATTGTCATAGTTGACATGTCCAGTGTAGTACAAATGAGTAGGCATAAAGACCTGAGACACACTGACAAGGGCCAAAGTGCAGTGTGCTCCGGTCAGCAGTGGTGAGTACAGTGGTCCGAAGAGGGACTACCATTGGCATGTTAAGCACCCAGTGCTGAGTGATGTGCACGAGCAATAAAGTGTATCCCGTGTGATAAGAGTAACAGAATTGTTTCATGCTGAGTACCCAAGCTAACCTCAGCCAACAGTCAAAAGTGCTTACAATGGGCCCACAAGTGACAGAAATGGACAGCTGAACAATGGAAGACAATAGCCTGGTCTACGGAGTTGCCTTTTATTTTTCTCACATGATTGACTAGGTTATCTCGGGAAGTGATAGTACCAGGATGCTTTGTGCAAAGAAGGTAAGCAAGGGAAGGAGTGTGACGCTCTGGGAAATGCTCTGCTGGGAAACCGTGGGCATTCATGTGCGACAAGGTGCTCATAATGTTTTCTTCAATTGTGTGTTCTTTCATCTACTGGCTCTTTTTTTATACAGTAATGGCACGGTAATGGCAATAAACATGTTCCTTCATGTTTTCTCATTGGGTGCACACTCTTGGCATGCGCTGGTATAATCATATTTAAAATGCCCCTATTCCTCAGTAACCCAACTGCAAGCTTCAAACTTCCAAAGAGACATACTACAGCCTGATGTGCATTTTGTTTAAATAAAAGGAAATACCCAGGCTAAATACTGAAGATATCCCCACAGCCTGGGCTAATTATGGCACACGCATGAAAAATTAACATCAAATCCAAATCTGAAGGGTTGTATGATAGATTTTGTCATTGAAAATTATTAGTTTACGACCTGGCTCCTTTTGAGTTTTTGTGTGCATTGTATCTAGTTTGTTTCATTGTTCATTTGAATAGTTTCAGCATACACAATGGTACTTGAAAGTTTGGGAACCCTTTAGAATGTTCTATATTTCTGCATAAATATGACCTAAAACATCATCAGATTTTCACACAAGTCCTAAAAGTAGATCAAGAGAACCCAGTTAAACAAATGAGACAAAAATATTATACTTGGTCATTTATTTATTGAGGATAATTATCCAATATTACATATTAGTGAGTGGCAAAAGTATGTGAACCTTTGCTTTCAGTATCTGGTGCGAGCCCCCTGTGCAGCAATGACTGCAACTAAACGTTTCCTGTTAACTGTTTGATCAGTCCCCCCTCCACAACCCCCGGCTTTTGGAGGAATTTAGTAGTTTAGCCCATTCCTTTCCTCCCGTACAGAACAGCTTCAGCCCTCTGGGATGTTTGGTGGTTTTCCTTCCTCACATAGCCTGCTTCACTTCCAAACTTTTTCACCGCGATCCTTTTACCACACACCCATATTCAGTCCCCCCTTAACCCACATACCATTTTCCATTGGATTAAGGTCCAGACTCCCTGCCTGGGGGGCCCATTCCCAAAACCACTAACTCTATTCTTTTCCTTTTAAAAACCATTCTTTGTAGAAACGAACTTGGTTGCTTAGGGTCATTGGTCTTTGCCCTGCATGAACCCCAGCCTTTCTTCTTGAGATCAGTTCATGGGAAGAAATGTCCCTGACCATTTTCCCTTTAAAGTTCTCTGATATAATCTTTCAGAATTCATTGTCCATCCAATGAATGGGCCAAGCCCGTCCTGGCCCAATGCAGGCAAAACAGGCCAAATGCGTATGATACTACCTACTACCAACTAACCACCCACCATTGACATGTTTTTTTCCACAGATGGGATAAGGGTTTCTTATGCTTGGAATGGCAAGTGGTTTTTTCCTTTCCTCCCCAAACGTAACGTTCTTTCCTTGTAAATAACCAAAGTTTTTATTTGGTTCATGCTGTTCCTACAAAACATTCTTCCAATAGTATAGCAATATGTTTCATTTTTGAGGCCAGCTGGCTTTCCCTCCTTGGCAAAACCCTGGGCCAGCACAACCATTGTTGTTCAGTGTTTTCTCTGATGGGTGGAAACTCATGAACATTAACATTAAGCCCAATGTGTAAGAGGCCTCAGTTGCTTAGAAGTTTTACCCCCTGGGGGTTTTTTTGTGACCTTGGCCAACTATTACACGCCCTTGGCTGCATTCTTGAGGATCTTTGTTGTGTGGACCACTCCTGGGGAAGGGTAACATTGGGTCCTTTGAAATTTCCCTTTTCCCTCCATTTTGTACACAATCGGTCCTGACTGTGGATTGGTGGAGAAAACTCGTTAGAAATGGTTTTTTTGTAAATTTTCAGCCTGAAAAATGAGGCGTTCCAAACAAACGTCCCCCTTTTTTTTCCTGAGCTCCCTCAGAAATCTCCCTTGGTTCCGTAGCCATGATACACTTCCCACAAACATGTTGTGAAGAAGCAGACTTTGATAGATCCCCTGTTCTTTAATTAAAATAAAAACAGGGTGCCCACTTCACCAACGCCTGATTGGTCCATCCCATTGATTTGAACAACACAAACACCCGACTCTCAATTTTAAACCTTTTCCAAAATTAACTAAACTATTAAACCTGAACTGGCTATTCCCTAGAGGTCACATACGTTTGCCACTCACTAATATGTATTATTATTGGATCAATTTTTTTTTCCCTCAATAATTAAATGACCAGTATAAATATCTTTGGTCTCATTTGTTTTAAAACTGGGTTTCGTCCTTTTTTCTTCTTCTACTTTTTAGGACTTGTGTGAAAATCTGATGATGTTTAGGTCATATTTATATGCAGAAATATAAAAAATATTCTAAAGGGTTCACAAAGTTTTAAGCACCATTCTATTTATAGTATTTGGTTTGATTTTTAGTGGTCAAGTGAAAAAGCAAGAATTTCATACACTGTACAGGACTCCCCGTTTTATGATGGTCCAACTTACGATATTTTGATTTTACGATGAGAATCCAATAATAAACATAAATAAACATTCAGCAGAAACTGTATTTTGAATTTAGATTTTTCGCTGGGCAAGTGATTAGAAAAATATGATACTATCCTGCAGTCTGCCATGCTTACTGAGGAATTCAGGAGTGTGTGATGCAGGGAGTAACATGGCGGGGGTGATGAGCGCTGGGAAAAGCCATAGTCTTGGCAGTAATCACTTTTGTATTTCACTTTCAATATGTTATTCAATAAATTACATGAGATATTTAACACTTTATTATAAGCTAATGTTTGTGTTAATGATTTTGCCCAACTGTAGGTTAATGTAAGTGTTTTAAGCAAGTTTATATATTATCATATATACATTATATATTAAACTTTCCGATAAATTCCACTTACGATGGATTTTTCAGAATGTATCCCCGTCGTAAATCAGGAAGCCCTTGAATTAACAATGCAGAATAGAATTCTCTGTAGGTACATAGTACATGAGGGTATAAAAGTAAACAATTTTAACCTCTTATATATATAGCATTTAGTAGACACCCTTATCCAGAGCGACTTACAATTGATACAATCTTACAAATCCAAGCAATCGTGGGCCTTGCTCAAGGACCCAACAGTGGTAGCTTGGCAGATGTGGGATTTGAACCCTGAACTTTCTGGTGCATAGTCCAGTACCTTAACCACTAGGCTACCACAGTCCCACCTCTTGAGACCTCATTACTCTTCTCGGAGCTCTGATTTTTTTATGTATAAAAACAGCACCGTCTTTGAACAGGAGGCATTTTTGTTTTTGTGAAATGCTCAAGAGTGTCTACAAATGAGGACTGAGTTAAGCATAATGACGTATAAGGTGTAGCAAACCGAAAACGTCATGTCCTCATGTGGGCACGCGAGGTCTCAGGTTAAATAAAACAAATGGGCTACAATGAATTCCCAAGTTGTCAAACTTGCAAAATGTGAATCAAAATATGAATATGATACACAATTTACACTATCCAAACTGATTCAATAACCTTCAAACACAATGTCCAGGAAATCATAACAATGAACCTGACTGAATAATTAAACCAGCACACACCCTCTAAGACTATATGCCCTTGAATGATGCAATCTTGTCCATTGATTAGGAATAGGAGAGTCTGACCATAAGATCAAACAAAGCCTCGCAGACCCGAGCACAGACTGTGTTAAATTAGCCCATCTAACTTGAAGTCCGTAATTGGGCCTGTCAAATTTCATTAGAGCTTTGAGCAGTGGGTGATATTCAGCCCATTCATCTAACCTTCTTCAAAGGTAAACATCAGTAGCATGGGGAGAAGAAGACAGACAAAACATCATCAAAGAAATCGGAGGTGAAGAGATTTCAATGTATTTTCAAACTTTGTAATCAAAAAAAGCAATGTTGATAATAGCAGAGGTAAGCAGAGGTAAACCCCTGGGTTTGAGTCCCAGCTGAGTCAGACAAGACCAGAAACTATAGAGAACAGGAAGAAAAGACACATCGCTGAGCAGGAGGTCAGCAGCATGGCAAAGTGACAGAATTAAGTCTTTAGACATTCCCACATGGTCAGATACATTCCGAAATTAATGACTCCAAAGCAGTGTAATGCTACAGTTTAGGTAAAAGTTGTAATCTATGGCAGCACTCATTTCTCAGATTAGGTAGATGCTGATAAACTGGAGATTGTTGATGGCAGGTGTGTTATTTGTCTCAAGGTTAAAGGCCACACTTTCCCACAAATGAAGGTAAATGTCTGGCATTGTAAGTGAAAAAATGACTGTTACTCTGTAGCTGTGAAACCATCCACATTTATCTCCCACCAGTCCTGCCTTCACTCTCATGTCCAAAAGGTTCTCTGGACAGCAGTGGCACTGACCACCTCATAAATTACATTACAGCTATCTAAAGCCTTCTCCTGTGCTCAAGCAGATGCTTTGTTGCCTATGGAAGATGGTTTATGCATATATACAGTATATGACAGCGTATTATACACTGGTGGTAGCCCATGAGAAACCATATTTACAGTAGGTTTCTCAAAGTAATATCATGGACTGTATTATGTCTTTATAATGTAAGATGGTTACAATTGTTATATTTTTATGTCATTCAGAGTTCTAATCCTTGTTCTGCCAGGCTGCCACTGCCTAAACCAGGGCCTTAATCATCAAGTTTATGAAACCTTTTTAAATTGTTACATTTCTGCATAAACACGATCTAAAACGTGATTAGATTTTCATACAAGTCAGACAAATTAGACAAAAATATTATATTTAGTCCTAATTTCTTGGAAAATGTGATCTAATAGGGGTGTAACGAGCCATCGTGACACGACGCCAAACGTGATCATAATTGCACAACATCTACAGTTCGTATAACAAATTTTTGGGCACCCCCTGAATAATTTTTTCATGATTTTAGTTTTTATAAAAAATCATTGGTTGTTTTCAAGATTCAGCAACTTAAGTTAAATATATCTATAGCAGATGAACAACAGTGGATATTTGAGAAAGTGAAAATGAAAGTTTATTTAGGATTTACAGAAGTGTGCATTAATTATTTCAAACAAATTTAAGGCAGTGCATAAATTTGTGGGCACCCCCAACAGAAAATTTACATCAATAAATTTTTAGTAGAAATCCTCCTTTTGTAGAAATAACAAAAAAAAACAAAACAAAGAGCAACAGGACAGCCGCCCCCCCCCCCCCCCCCCCCTTAAAAAAAAAAAACACGCCTTTCCTTACAAAAAGCTTCCCCTAGTCTGGATTCCTGGTGAAGTGCTTTTGGACCATTTCTTCTTTTAGAAACATTCCCCAGTTCAGTCAGGTTTGAGGTTTTCCCGAGCAATGGACAAGCCCCCCCATTTTTCAGTAATATTCATGTCCTGGGGACTGAGAAATGGGGGCCATTCCAGAACGTTGGTAAACTGGTTCCCTCTCCTGCATGAATGCCTTAGTAAGATTTTGAGCAAGGTTTGGGGTCGTTGGCCTCGTGCAACTTTGTCACTGATTCTTTTCTTGACATTGTTCTCAAGAAAATCTGGAAGATATTAACGGAAATCCATGCGACCCTCAACTTTTAAACAAGATCCTAGTACCTGCCCCCCTGGCCACACAGTCCCCAGCATGTGAAACCGCCACCAAAATTTTACGTGTTGGGGTAGCAAAGTGTTTGTCCCTTTGGGATGCTGTTGTTCTTTTTTTTTTTTTTTTTTTCCGTTTCCTTGTGTATGGGTCCAAATTAACTCAAAATTTAAAGTTTCATCAGTAACAACAGCACTTTATTAATATCTTTTTCCAAAATGAAGCTTGGAAAATTTGTCCAAATGTGCTGTGCAACCTTCAAGTTGGGACCTACCTCTGTTTGTGGCGTTCCCTGCAGAAAAAGTCCTTCTTCTTGCATCCACTCTCCCCATACAGCCCTCTCCTTGGTTGCAAGTTGGGCCGCCTGTAAATAGTTTTGAACGAATGAAACAGTGAACACACCAATCTGCAGCAAGATGAGCTTTAGTAGGTTCTTTGGAGGTGGTCTGGGCTTGTCCCCTATACTTGCTCCACCATCCCTTCGCCTCCTTGCCTTATCTGAGATTTTTGCTTGGTCCTGCCCTTCGCCGGGAGTTCCTTAATAGACTGTGGGCCAAGTGGGTCTTCCCATTGCCTCACTATGTCGTTCCTCCCACAGGGAAACTGGACAAAAAAGCTGAAAATTCTCCTGAGAGAGCTTTTCCCCTTTCCCCCTGAAACCATGATGTTGAACAACCTTTTTTGTTTTCAGGCCATTTTTTGAAGAGTTTGTGTTTGAGGCTCCCCATGTTGCCCACTTTCCGCTTTTTCAGAGACATGATGCAAAGAGGAGAAAAACCTTCCATTTGGCCACCTTAACCCTTTCTCCTCCATAGTTTGGGATTCACCTTTGTGTATGTAGCTCAAAGGTTCAATAGCTTACAAAACAAATTTTGTTTGTCCAATAATTATTGCCTTAGCTAAGGTATTCAAATGACCCAAGGGTGGCCAAAATTTTATGCACCTGCCTAATTTTGTTTGAATAATTACTGCACACTTTCTGTAAAACCTATAAACTTAATTTCACTTCTCAAATGTCACGGTGTTCATCTGCTATATGATATATTTACCTGAAATTGCTGAGCTGGACAACCAATGATTTATAAAGAAAAATCATGAAAATTATCAGGGGTGCCCAAACTTTTTCATACGACTGTAGATGACGAATGACGCTGTAGAGTGGGGCGATCATCTAACTGTTTTTCTGCCGTCAATGCAATTCCATTTCAGAACACCAGATGGTTATCCCGTTCTCAGTGAGAATCCTAATATACACTGCCTGGCCAAGAAATTCACCACCTGGATTTAACTAAGCCAATAGGTAAGAGCCTCCCATTGGATAATTACTGCATTGGTGATTATGTTTCAGCTGGCAACAAGTTATTTAACCCTAACTGATACAGTGAGTAGCTTCTCATTTGTTAAACAGCAATGTCGAAAGACACATCCTGTGATCGTTAAAAATATCTTAATCTCTTTCAAAAGGGTCAAATTATTGGCATGCATCAAGCAAAGAAAACATCTAACTAATCTAGCCAATGCGGCCGAAGGGTCATGCTACACATGGCATCAGTGATTGTTATTATGTAGTTAACTAACTACATTTTCTCTTTTCTCTCCGAGCTGTGTTCCGGTACCAGTTCCAGCCCTACACATGATGTTCATGATGTGCATCTGCTTCAATTCCACTCAAGTTGTTTCCGTCATCAGTTCCAGCCCCACCATACCTGGGCCACACCAGGGGGCAGTAACTCTCTCCCTCCTCCGGTTGGCTGGGGACAAAGGACTTTCCTGTGTATCGGACTACGTAATGCCGATATGCGTATTGTACATTATTTTATTTGAACTATCACTATAAGACTTTAGATAAATTAGCTTCATTCTTAGATTTATCATCTACGCCGCCCAAGGAGGTTGGGTCCCTTTTTGAGTCTTGGTCCTCCCAAGGTTTCTTCCTCATAACACTTAGGGAGTTTTTCCTTGCCACTGTTGCCCTGGGCTTGCTCAGTTTGGGATTGGCCATAGATATTAGGAGATAATCTAAACTTGTAAAGTTGCTTTGAGACAATGCTCCATTGTAAAAAGCGCTATATAAATAAATCTTACTTGACTTGACTTGAATCTAAGGAGACTGCTGAAACTACTAAAATCGTGTCCAACACATAATGAAAAAGTGGAAGGACAGTGGGGAAACATCATCGTCGATGAAGGAATGTGGTCTGAAAAAAATCTTGAATGATCGTGACTGGCGATCACTTAAACGTTTGGTGAAATCAAATAGTAGAAAAACAACAGTAGAACTCATGGATAAGTTTAATAGTGAAAGTAAGAGCATTTCCACATGCACAATGCAAAGGGAATTCAAGGGATTGGGACTCAACAGCTGTGTAGCCTTAAGAAAACCACTTGTTAGTGAGAGGCTGAAGTGATGCACCCATCATGCCTAGTGCCTACCGTATAAGCCTGTGGGGGCAGTGCTATGATCTGGGGTTGCTGCAACGTTGTGTGAGAAGGAGGTCAGCTGACTCCCTGAATATACTGAACGACCAGGTTATTCCATCTATAGATTTTTTCTTCCCTGATGGCATGGGCATATTCCAAGATGACAATGCCAGGATTCTACTGGCTCAAATTGTGAAAGAGTGGTTCAGGGAGCATGAGACATCATTTTCACACATGGATTGGCCACCACAGAGTCCAGAGCTGAACCCCATTGAGAATCTTTGGGATGTGCTGGAGAAGACTTTGTGCAGTGGTCCAAATCCCCCATCATCAATACAAGATCTTGGGAAAAAAAATAATGCAACTCTGGACAGAAATAAATGTTGCGACATTGCAGAAGCTTATGGAAACGATGCCACAGCGAATGAGTGCCGTAATCAAAGCTAAAGGCGTGACATTTATTTTGCCCAGGTAGTGTATTTTAATTGCAGAGGACTAAAGTTTATTTTTGTTTATATTTGTATACAAGACAAGTACACTATTTTGAATTGTTATTCTTCAGAAATAAAAAGGAAGGTTTTCACTTGGTTATTTAAAACATGGTATAGTAAATAATAAAATTTTATATATCTTATAAATAATAAGCTACAGTAAGATAAGATAATGCCTTTATTGTTATTGTACATTATACAATGAAATTAGGACTGCTGCTCCAAACCAGTGCAAATCTACACAAAAACAAAATAAGATGTTTACAGACAGATTAAACCAGTCAAACACACAAAAACTTTGCTCTTAAAAATTAGTATTGCACTGATAGAATAAAAAGAAATATTGAATATATATATATATATATATATAATATATATATATATATATATATATATATATATATATATATATATATATAGAATACAAAGCCAAAAATGGAACAGCACCATCTTACCCAAAAGCTCTGATCAAACCACGTTCTGTATCTCGCACCCTCCGAGATACGAGCTTGGCCCGACTGGATCCTTCACGTAAGATTAAAGGAAGACCAGCATCAAGACTCTTCTCCGACCTGGCACCCAGGTGGTGGAATGAACTTCCACTGAATGTCCGAATGGCTGAGTCTCTTGCTGTCTTCAAGAGGCGACTAAAGACTCACCTCTTCACCCAGCACTCAAGTGAATACTGAAGTGAATAAAACTGCATAAAACTGCATATCCTCCTTTAAAAAAATAAAAATAAAAAATTCTCTACACCAGATACAAGTAGGTTGTAGTTTGGATTGTGTTCTTGAGCTATTGTTTACATGTACTATGAGGTTCTGTCTCCTTGGAAGATTACAAAGCACTTTTGTAAGTCGTTCTGGATAAGGGCGTCTGCTAAATGCTGTAAATGTAAATGAATATAAGAAATATTGTACAGAGTTACTGCACTAATAGAAAGGGAATTTTGTTTACAATTTTGAACCTAATATTTCAAGTAATTTCTTTCAATTGCACTATAGTTTTATTGTTAACAAACATATACAAGAAAATGTGCATTGTTTTCATTGTTTAGACTACATTAAAAAACGAATGTCTTTTGTCAAATGTAAAATCAATAATCGTGAGAAAAATGAACTGTGAATTCAGTATCGTGAATTGAATCGAATCTAATTGTGAGCAGAGTGTATTGTTACACCCCTATGATTCAACATTACATATCTGTGAGTGGCCAAAGTATGTGGACCTTTACTTCTAATATTTGACATGACCCCACCCCCCTTGGACCTTGACATTTTTTGCTGGTATAATTCAAATTCAGTGTTTAATCAATGTTAGTAATACATTCTGGGCCAGTTGCAGAAAAATGGGCCCAAACCCTGATGCTTCTACCGCCATGTTTCTCAGATGAGATAAGGTTTTTATGCTGGAATGCCTTTCTCCAGACGTAACACATCTAATTTCAAACAAAAAGTTCTATTTTGGTCTCATAAATACACAAAACGTTTTTCAAAAGCTTTCCACCTTGTCCATATGATCTTTAGCAAAATGCGAACAGGCAGCTGTTCTTTTTGAAGAGCAGTAGCTTTCTTCTTGCAACCCTGCCATGCACACTATTGCTGTTCAGTGTTCTCCTGAAGGTGGATTCAGCAGTAGCTAGCAGCAGCCAATGTGAGTGAGGCCATTAGTTGCTTAGAACTAACCATGGGTACTTTTGAAGTGATCTTTACTGGTCTGACCATTTCCTTTGTTTGGACACAATCTGTATTACTATGGCTTGGTGGAGTCCAAATACTTCACAAGTGGTTTTAGAAAATTTCCCGGCCTGATAAACATTAACATCTCTTTTTTTCTGAGATCCATAGAAAGTTCTTTCATTCATGTCATGATACACTTCTACAAACATGTTGTGAAGATCAGATTGTTCTTTACATACAACATATTTCACCTAATTTCACTTTCAACGTTACTGCTAACCGTAAAGGTTGACATACTTTCGCTATTCTCATATATGTAACAATGAATAAATGTCCAAGTATAATATTGTTGTCTCATTTGTTTAATTGGGTCCTTTTTATCTAACTTTAAGACTTGTGTGAAAACCTGATGACGTTTTAGGTCATTTTTAGACAGAAATATGCGGTTAGGGTATAGCCTAGCGGTTAGGGTACTGGACTATGGACCAGAAGGTCCAGGGTTCAAATCCCACCTCTGCCAAGCTGCCACTGTTGGCTCCTTGAGCAAGACAACCCACAATTGCTTGGATTGTAAGACTGTACCAATTGTAAGTCGCTCTGGATAAGGGCGTCTGCTAAATGCTGTAAATGTAAATGTAAATGAAAACATAAAGGGTTCCCAAACTTTCAAGCACTAGTTCAATTGTAAGTGGTTATGGATAAGGGCATCTGCTAAATGATATGTTCATTAAATATAAGACTTTTATTAAGTTATGCAATTATGGGCAAGACGTTAGAATGATGGACATGGACAGAAATACTTAGTGTCAGCACCTTAAAGATTTCAGAAATATTAATAGTTTTTATATTAATATATTAAATTATATTATACAATTATTATATTAGATTTATTATTATATTTCATAATCGATGCACATACCAAGGCACAGGAAGCATGTCAAAGCAATGCCAATGTATTCTGAATACGGTTGAAAGAGCCTGATTGAGATTCTGAGCATGCCAGGTTCGGTCAGAATGAGAGAATCCTGCCGGCGAGGTTAATAAAGCGACTGCTCTCAGGGCTCTGATTAAACGAGGACATTCATCAACTAACAAGCTCTAATGCCTTTGCCTTCCCAAAAAATGAAGGCTCATCCTTCTACTGCGCTCTGAGTTTAAAACTGACAGTTTCACATTTAACCTCCTGCGCTTAAGAAAAATGACTATCTGCCTAGATAAACAACAAACTCATCTTGTTTCCTGATGTGTTTTCCTGTTGCACTTAAGGAAAGTGTCCGTCCACACTTGTATCTAGAAAATGTTAATGCAATCTGTGCAGAACAAAAGCTGAAGTTTTTAATCTTCTCAATCAGGCCTTACCTTAGTTATGTGTTTTGTACGGCTGATGATTGAGCATGGGAGCTTGATTTAATTTATTATTATTGTGACACGGTCTGTTAAAGTTACAGCTGGGTTCTTTGTTCAAAAGGCATGGACACAAACTCCTGTATAGCCCACTGTTTCCTAATAGTCTGTTCATATTTGAATCCGGCGGTAGTGTAGAGAATGTCATTTTAAAGTTAATGGCTTGTAAATGGATATTATTACATTACTCTGAACTAAGTGGGCAGAATAATGGCATTATATCTGACCATATAAGGGTGTGTTCATAATTGTGCTCATCAGTGTTTGCTTTAGCACTACTGTAGGACTTGAATGACCTAATCAGACATGAGCACGGCTTTTAAGATTGTGCAGATTTCTGGGCCGAAGTGGACTATGGTAGTAATATTTATGGACATTTAACAACCTTTTATGGGTAGATAAAGCAATTTATACTTGTGTGTCCACATTGAAAAATCTGGACTGATTTCACCTTTATGCTCTGATTTGGGACTGTGGTAGCCTAGTGGTTAAGGCACTGGACCATGGACCAGAAGGTCCAGGGTTCAAATCCCACCTCTGCCAAGCTGCCACAGTTGGGTCCTTGAACAAGACCCTTAACCCACAATTGCTTGGATTGTAAGACTGTATTAATTGTAAGTCGCTCTGGATAAGGGCGTCTGCTAAATGCTGTAAATGAAATGAAATGAAATTTATGATGAAAAAGTGTACAAGTATGCTTAAAGTCTGCATTAAGTTCTCTGAAATAGGGTGTTGATCAAAAATGGGCGTTGACCAAACATTACCATACCACATAGTCTTTTCAGAACATTGTAACATAAATATTAAGGATATTTTCAGAAGAAAACTGTGAGCAAAGAGATACTGCAAGAAAAAACTGTTATATACCTGCTAAACATTTTTAATTCATGGAAATTCACAGTAAGTATAAAAAATTGAGTAAAGTACTGTTATGACCCTGTCTGGGAGAAAGATGTAACACTTAAGAGAATGGTCTGATGGACCTGATACTTTTATTTGAAGAGGCCAAAAATGCATTGATAGAAAGTATTACAAACAACATGGATGATCAACCATAAAACAGAGTGAATGTGAACCAGTTTATATGTTATGCAACCCCAAATCAGAAAAAGTTGGAATGGTATAGAAAACGTACATTTAAAAAAATTATGCAGTGTTCCTTACATTTACTTTGACTTTTATTTAATTGTAGACAGTATGAACCTGAGATATTTCTTTCATGTTTATTCTGTTAACCATAATTTTATTTGTTAATAAACATCCATTCCTGCATTTCAGGCCTATAACACATTTCAAAAAAGTTGGGACGGGGGAAATTTAGGGCTAGTAATGAGGTAATGAAAAACTAAATGATGTGATTTCAAACAGGTGATGTCAACAGGTGACTGTAATCATGATTTGGTACAAAGGCAGTATCCACAAAACGGTGAGTTTTTGAGGAGTAAAGATGGGCAGAGAATCTCCAGTTTATCAACATAAGCATGTTAAAATTACTGAAATGTTTAAAAACAATGTTCCTCAAAGAAAGACTGGAAGGGATTTACATATTTCAGTCCTAATGGTTCTGATTTGGCTTGTTTTGCATTGTCATGTTGAAAAATGCATGGACGTCCCTGAAAAAGATGTCGTCTTGAAGGCAGCTTATGTTGCTCTAATATCTGAGTGTACTTTTCTGCATTAATGCTGCATCACAGAAATGTAAATGACCTTTGCCAAGGGCACTGACCCAACCCCATACCATGACAGAGCCTGGCTTTTGGACTTGTAGCTGATAACAGTCTGGATGGTCCTTTTCGTCTTTGGTCCGAAGCACATGGCGTCCATTTCTTCCAAAAAAGATCTGGAATACTGATTGGTCTGACCACATGTTTCCTCTGTGTGATGGTCCATCCTAGATGCCTTCAAGTTCAAAGAAGTCGACGCCGCTTCTGGACATGGTTAACATAAGGCTTATTTTTTGCACAGTAACGTTTTAAGTAGCATTTATGAATGTGATAAAAGTTCGATGAAGTAATCCCTTGCCCATGTGGTTCTACCAGCTATTGATGAATGACGATTCTTGATGGAGTGCCATCTGAGGGAACAAAGATCACGCCTATTCAGTTTAGGCTTGCGCCCTTGGCCTTCATGCACTGAAATTCTTCCAGATTCCTTGAATTGTTTAATGATATTATGCATTGTAGAGGGGGAAATATGTAAATCCCTTCCAGTCTTTCTTTGAGGAACATTGTTTTTAAAAATTTCAAAACTTTCTCATGTATTTGTTGATAAACTGGAGATCCACTGCCCAGCTTTGCTCCTCAGAGTCTCAGCCTTTCCTGGATACTGCTTTTGTGCCAAATCATTATTATAATCAACTGTTGACATCACCTGTTTGAAATCACATTATTATTATTTTTTACCTCATTACTAGCCCTGAATTGCCCCCATCCCAACTTTTTTTGGTATGCCTTGAAAACCTGAAATGGATGTTTATTAACAAATTAAATGAAGTTGACCAGAAAAACCATGAAATATCTCAGGTTCCTACTATCTGCAAGGAAATAAAAGTCAAAATAACTGTAAGACATACTGAATTATTTTTTCAACTTTTTCTGATGTGGGGTTGTAGGTTAGAGAGAATATACATGTATTAGGAGCACTGTAATCTGTAATAATTATTAAGTAAAATATGGTAATTAGAGTTTAGTACAGTACTGTATACTGTAACATCATACGTCGGGCAGCACTTTGCCAGTTTGATTCAGTTTATGCTACACTACATCCAGAGTTAAAAGACAGAGTTTTATTTCCTATTATAATGTATTTATAGTTTGTAAGAATTTGACCGTTTAACTGAACAGTCATTGATCGGATATGCGTTAAACAGCGCATACCTGTATATATAAGCACTCTAAGATGCTAGCTCACTACCACAGCGCAGCCTTCCAGCCAGGCCAGGTGTCCCATGCAAACACGACGGACTTTGTCTGAAGGGGGCAGGGACCCAAGCACTGCAACAGTGACCCCTACCCAACCATGTGACTGGTATCAAACCAAGTGGCCCAAAAACACAAAAAGCGAGATTAAAACATGGGGAAAATGTTCTTCCTGATTAAGGATTTAAGGATTTAATTTAGAGCTTAATTGGCAGAGATGGCTCAGTGGTTAAGCCACTGAACTACTAATAATAGGGGTTTGAGTTCAAATCAGTGCTCTGTCAAGCTGCCACTGTTGCACTTGACCAAGACACTTGATCTTCATCTGCTCAGTTCAATCCTAAATCACTATGGATTAATTTGCCTACTAATTATGAGTTCAACGCAACTAGGCTAATTTCACACCACAAAGAAAAGTGGCCCATTGCAGTTTTTTCCTCATATGTTAACCAGATTATTTCTGGGCTAGGCACCAGCTTTCCCACAACCCTTACCAGGTACTCAAAGATATGGAAATATTAGCATTTAAAATCCTCATCCAACCTCAAGATTCACTTTGAGGTAAGTTAAGATTAAGTAAGGCCACAACATTAATGTTATTTATCAGAATTAGCATTAAGTCTGTTCAGATAACATTTCTGACAATGAAACCCTTGTTTTTCTTTAAGTGTAAGGTAAGTTCAATTTTTAAGGTAGTTTACAGGCTTTATAGAACACACGTCATTTAAAAAATCTGACTGCTTGCTTTGTTTAGTAACAGCATTTACTTGACTTTTACTTTAAATACTTGAGAACATTTAATATCAGAAAATTACTTTTAATACTTAAGTACAGTAAACAGCAGATATTTTAAGACTTTTACTTAACTAATATGCTAAGAGGTGACTTTCACTTCTACCAAAATCATTTTCTATTAAGATATTTACACTTAAATTAGTTTCATTCCTACATCTATCATCTACAGTGGTGCTTGAAAGTTTTTGAACCCTTTAGTATTTTCTATATTTCTGCATAAATATCATCAGATAAAAACATCACCTAAAACATCATCAGATTTTCACACAAGTCCTAAAAGTAGATAAAGAGAACCCAGTTAAACACATGACACAAAAATATTATACTTGGTCATTTATTTATTGAAGAAAATGATCCAATGTTACATATTAATGAGTGGCAAAAGTATGTGAACCTCTAGGATTAGCAGTTAATTTGAAGGTGAAGGTGAAGAGTCAGGTGTTTTCAATCAATGGGATGAACAGGGATCTATCAAAGTCTGCTCTTCACAACACGTTTGTGGAAGTATATCATGGCATGAACAAAGGAGATTTCTGAGGACCTCAGAGAAAGAGTTATTGATGCTCATCAGGCTGGAAAAGGTTACAAAACCATCTCTAAAGAGTTTGGTCTCCACCAATCCACAGTCAGATAGATTGTGTACAAATGGAGGAAAATCAAGACCATTGCTACCCTTCCCAGGAGGGGTCAACCAACAAACATCCCTCCAAGAGCAAGACGTGTGATAGTTGGCGAGGTCACAAAGGCCCCCAGGGTAACTTCTAGGCAACTGAAGGCCTCTCTCACATTGGCTAATGTTAATGTTCATGAGTCCACCATCAGAAGAACACTGAACAACAATGGTGTGCATGGCAGGGCTGCTCTCCAAAAGTAACATTGCTGCTCATCTGCAGTTTGCTAAAGATCATGTGGACAAGCCATAAAGCTATTGGAAGAATGTTTTGTGGACAGATGAGACCAAAACATAACTTTTTGGTTTAAAAAAATAGCATTCTGTTTGGAGAAAGAAAAACACTGCATTCCAACATAAGAACCTTATCCCA
Organism: Ancistrus triradiatus; assembly: GCA_025084515.1. NCBI lineage: Eukaryota > Metazoa > Chordata > Actinopteri > Siluriformes > Loricariidae > Ancistrus > Ancistrus triradiatus. Next base: position 2,537 of record JAJAGP010000838.1, on the reverse strand, counting down.
TCTGTGAAACATGGTGGTGGTAGTATCAGGGTTTGGGTCTGTTTTGCTGCATCTGGGCCAGGACGGCTTGCCATCATTGATGGAACAATGAATTCTGAATTATATCAGAGAATTCTAAAGGAAAATATCAGGACATTTGTCCATGAACTGAATCTCAAGAGAAGGTGGGTCATGCAGCAAGACAACGACCCTAAGCACACAAGCTGTTCTACCAAAGAATGGTTAAAGAAGAATAAAGTTCATGTTTTGGAATGGCCAAGTCAAAGTCCTGACCTTAATCCAATGGAAGTGTTGTGGAAGGACCAGAAGCGAGCATCTAATGGATGGAAACCCACCAACATCCCAGAGCTGAAGCTGTTCTGTACGGAGGAATGGGCTAAAATTCCTCCAAGCCGGTGTGCAGGACTGATCAACAGTTACAGGAAACATTTAGTTGCAGTTATTGCTGCACAGGGGGGTCACACCAGATACTGAAAGAAAAGGTTCACATACTTTTGCCACTCACTAATATGTAATATTGGATCATTTTCCTCAATAAATAAATGTATAATATTTTTTCAACATTTGTTTAACTGGGTTCTCTTTATCTACTTTTAGGACTTGTGTGAAAATCTGATGATGTTTTAGGTCATATTTATGCAGAAATATAGAAAATTCTAAAGGTTTCCCAAACTTTCAAGCACCACTGAACGCCACCCAAGGAGGTTGGGTCCCTTTTTGAGTCTTGGTCCTCCCAAGGTTTCTTCCTCATAATGTTTAGGTAGTTTTTCCTTGCCACTGTCACCCTAGGCTTGCTCAATTTGGGATATTAGCAGATCATCTAAAATTGTTTCAAAGTTCCTTTGAAACAATGCTTCATTGTAAAAAGCGCCATAGACATAAATCTGGCTTGATTTGACTTTTACATAAGTGCAGCTTTCAGTTACATTAAGCACCACTGTGTTTACGTGCTTGTTATGAGGTTTGCACCTTCTGGATAAATTCCAGCTACATCAAGGTTACATGTGTTTGTCTGAACATAACAGCTTATTTCAGGCTGATGGTATTACATTTTATTATTTAGGCTTTGAACTTTAACATAAGAGTTAAGATATGATTCCGTCTTTACAAATATTCAGACAAAATGTGAGCCCAAATTGATCTGTGAGATGGGTATGAAAAAGAAATAATGGCCATCCAAAAAAGAAATTGCCTCCCAAACCAATATATATATATAGAATGCCTAAGAGTTTGGTCATCTTTTGTCCCCTAGTCCTCAATTTTATCCTGGATTGTTAGCAGAACTACAGGACACACCATGCAAAGTTACTAAAAGCAATGCATTTCCCATAATGCCCTAGCATTTTTCCAAAAGTGTGATGGATTAATGCTTTCAGACCCAGTCAGACCCAGTTTCTATAGGTTTTTTGCATGGAACTAAACAGCAAATATTTAAGAGAAAGTCAGCCATACTGAAGGCAAGGTACAGACAGCTCATAGCTATATATTTTTGGCTAGCAACTTATAACCATATAACCCACCAAAATTACATAATAAACCATAAAACAAAACATCCATAAGTAATTTTGTTAGCATAAAAAATTTATGCAATTAATAAAAAAACTTGTAGTGTTAATTTGTTCTACATTTCTCATCTATGGCAGAGTAACGCACACTTTAGTGTTAAATCACTTAATCTATTTAGTGTTTGACAGGCTTAATTGTTTTGCCCGTATGACTGATTGGCAAGCAGACTGGTACAGCTGTGCCCTTTTAAATTCTGTGTTTGCCCCAGTACAACAAGAAGCCTAGAAACACCCCTGCATTAATGTGAACAACTTTAGTTTAGAAATTGCTAAGACACACTTCATTTTGTTTGCGTACTTAAAGGTTGCGGGTTCCTGTATGCATGTATGCTTACAGGAACATTTTTGTTACATTTTTCTTTTAATAGAAACTTCTTCATTGCCTTTGTTAGTTTTGTCAAATGCCACATATTCAGCAGGGTGATACTGTTTTAATTGTCTTATTAAATTTGTTGTTCCAAACATTTCAGAGTTGTTCCCCTACTGCTTAATTTGTCACCATCTGATCGATCGATGCATCTCTAGTGTACAGCCTATAAAAAAAAAACAGCTTTTCTGAGCAGTAAATTGAATTTGGGCCACTTATACCTGCATTGTAAGTGTAGCCTTAGAGACATTTCTGGCATTTGACCATGCCTTGATCTTCACCACTCGCCACTAAACCTATCTAATAGATAACGGGTAAAAGCAACAGTGCTGCTATCTACCTACAAATAAATAACAGTGTATGTTTAAATATAGTGCTTGTCAATATTATAGTTTGAGCTGAATGGAGGAGTTACAGTCCTGTGGGTATTTCAGCGGGCAAAAGAGACTGAAAAATTGACCTAAATAACACAGGTCCAATTCATCACTTGCACACACATATTACCCACAAGCAGATCACACACACAATCAGGCTCGCTCTCTCAGGACAATCAGCTTTGTGATTCTGAGTGCTGCGATATGAACACCAGAATTAGGCTGTTGTAC